>ML821605.1:24410-50163 GCA_009831015.1 Picea engelmannii
ACGATCATTCTTTCTGTCCCCATGATATTCCTCCTGCCTTCCTGGTCCAGTTAGGTGGGAAGACATTGGAGGTGGATGTCGATGTGGTTGATGCACCCTTTGACTATAGCTTGTGACTAAGACGTAACTGGACTTATTCTATGACCACAGTCATATTGTCCATCTTCCGTACCTTATGTTTTTCTCACAACGGGAAAATCATGATGATTGATCAGTTGTCCTTTACGCACATTATCCCAAATGGATCAGTTGGACCGTCGATCCCTGTGATCGACAATTCTCAGCTGACAATTGATAATATTGGTGTCGGAATATATTCATCCCTTATGGGTAACTTTTATTTTGTGGCACCAATTCATCATATCGATTCCATGTCTAGTAGGATTGCTTCATCAATGATGTCCCTTCCTTTCCGCACTTTGCATTTTAACGATCCTTGGACCCTACCTTCCTCGACTGCGTCTTATGAAGGTCAGTCACATACTGGAATCTCTATGCCACTGTCGGTGGCAAAGATAGCATATAAGGATATTATTGACTCTTCTACCAACCCCAATCCTATCACCTCGTAGACGGACGAGGAGGATCCTGTTCTTAAGCCCATATGGGCCACTTCATCATCTTTCTCACATGACTACCTCGATGATACTTTACCCTCAGATGAAGCAATTGTAGAGGCCATGAATGGTTCTGATAGGCCATGGGATGATATGCACCATCGCTCTTATTTCCTCCCAGAGCTTGCTAGAATTGAACAAGATGATTTTAGATATAACTTGAGAAATATAGTTGGTTACACCGTAGTTCCACTTGATACACACGGTATCTACATCGAAGGAAACATGGTGAGTATCTCTCATAACATCACCATGATCGATATCTCTTATATTCCCGGTAAGGTTGAAAATGTGTATATCGGTGCAGATTGTTCGTCGAAAGAAATCATGATCTACACCGAGCTCTTCAAATAATTATGTGATGTATTCACTTGGTCATATGAAGAGATTCCAAGAATCAAACCTTGAATTGTCAAACATGAGATTAAAACCTACTCGGATGTTAAAATTGTTCAAGAATGACTAAGAGATGTCAATCCCATGAAGACCTCTGCTATTAAGGCAGAGGTGGAGAAATTTCTTAATGTTGGCTTTATATACTCGGTTCCCTTGACTGAATGGGTATCCAACCCCGTTACCATGAATAAGAAGAAAGGAACCATCCACGTATGCATGGATTTTAGAGACCTGAACAAGGCCTGTCCTAAAGACAACTTCCCGACACCCTTCATTGATCAGATTCTTGATGAGTGTGTGGGAAGTGAGGTTTTTTCTTTTATGGATGGATTTTCAGGATAAAAACAAATTCACATTAAACTCGAGGATCAACATAAGAAAATATTTATTTTTCCTTGGGGTACATTTGCATACTGGAAAATTGCTTTTGGCCTTAAAAATGTCGGAGAAACCTTCCAATGAGCCATGACCTTTGCATTTCACGATCTCAAGCATATAGTTGAAGTTTATCGCTATGATCTTGCCGCTCACTCTTGCAAGAGAGTGGATCACTCTACCCACCTTCGACTAGTTTTTGAAAGATGTCATTATTATCGCATCCGTTTGAACCCTCATAAGTGCATATTTTGCATTAGGTCAGGTCACTTGTTAGGATTCTTAGTTTCTGAGTCTGGGATCATGGTAGATCCCTTAAAGGTTGAGGCAATACTTCGATTTCCTCCCTTGCACAGTATTTGTCAGCTTCAAGGTTTATATGCTAAAGATAACTTTTTACGTTGATTTATAGTAAACTATACCAATATTACTAAGGGTTTCATGCATCTCTTGAAAAAGGAAACTTCGTTTATATGGGATGACTGAGCCTAGGAATCCTTCAATGCTCTTAATAAAGCCTTGGTATCGATGCCTCTGTTGAAGCCTCTCAGCTACAGTAGAGATTACTTGCTTTATATCACTGCGTCCGAAAGGATGATTGGAAAATTTTTAGTTCAGGAGGATGATGATCTCTGTGAGCACTTAGTTTACTATCTTAGTCGAAATTTAGTCAGCCATGAACTCAAGTACTCTCATGTTGAGAAGCTAGCTTTGGCTACCATACACACGGTTCACAGATTATTGAACTATATATTGATTTGAAAAATATCATGGTTGATGATGCCAATCCATTTCAATACATCCTTACTAGGCGTATCATAGGGGGAAAATATAATAAATGGATTGTCATCTTACAAGAGTTTAATCTCAATTTTGCTTCAACAAAATCCAAGAAATCGCTAGTTTTTTCCGAGTTAATATCGGACTTACCTCGGTTATATGAGGATGGTATTCATGTCAATTCATTTACAAATGCACACATTTTCCTTGTCTCGTCGTCATACCCCTGGTATGGAGATATTTTGATCTACCTTCAAACCTTGAATTTCCCTCATCATCTTTCGAGATATGATTGACGGTGTATACAATATCAAGATAAGAACTACCTTATCATCAGTGACACTTTGTATCACCAAGGCATATATAATATCTTTCATCATTTCTTGACTTGTGAAGAATCCGAGTCTATTCTTAATGACTGTCACAATGGGGCTTGTGGTGGTCATCTATCTAGGTTTGTGAAAACCCAAAAGATATTGTGAGCCAGTTACTTTTCATCGTCTATTTTTAAAGATTGTGTCGAAGTGGTCAAGAAGTGTCACCCCTGTCAGGTGTTCACTCAAAATATGTACTCGCATCCATCCCCTCTTCACTCGGTCATTACCGTCTGCCCCTTCATCAAGTGGGGGGTGGATTTTGTGGACTGCAACCCAAGTTCGGTTGGGGGGCATCAACATATTATTGTGGCTGTAGACTACTTTACTAGGTGGCCTAAGGCCATACCTAAAATTAAATTTGATGGTAAGAATTCGTCATTTTTCATGTTCAATCAAATTATAGATAGGTTCAAAATCCCGAGTGAGATTGTCACTGATCATGGTAGTCACTTTCATAACAAAATGATGAAATAATTATCATCAAAACTGGGGTGCAAACATGGTCATTCTTCCCCTTACTACCCCCAGAAAAATGGACAAGTGGAGGCCATGAACAAGTCTCTCAAGACCATTTTGCAGAAAACTATCAGCTGGAGCAAATATGACTGGCATATCATGATTTACCCTGCGATTTGGGCATACCGAACCTCGGTTAAAACTTCCACAAGGTTTTCGCCTTTCCAGTTAGTACACGTTGTGGATTCTATCCGACCTATTGAATGTGAAATACCTTCTATTAGATTGGAATTTAATCTCCTACCTGACACTTCCGATCTCGAACAACGCCTCGTAAACCTAGATAGTATAGATGAGAAACGTCGAGACGCTTCTACGACCATCGAAGCGAATAAATGACGTTTCAATGTCCAGTATGATAAATTTGTCTGTCCTCGATAGTACACTGAGGGTGACTTGGTCATCTTGTATGACCAAGCCAAAGAACCACTGGGGGTAGGCAAGTTCAACCCCATGTGGCATAGTCCTTATATTGTGTGACGTGTCTTAGAAAAAGGAGCCTACGAATTAGAATATTATGAGAGGAATATGTTGGTTGAGCCCAGGAATGGGTTCTACTTGAAAATATATTACTCTTGAGCCCCAATATTGGGTGTAACTCTTTCTATACAAATTTATTTTAGTGTATATATCTTTTCCCCTTTCGTCATCAGCTTACTTATTGAGTTTCCCCTTGGTTGGAGGATGTCAACGAAGTCTTTTGTCTACTTAGGATTCACAGACGGGGCCATTCGTCATACACATAACTTGGTTTCCGCCGCTTGGGTTGTTTACTCACCCGAGGGTCAATTGGTGTCTTTAGGTGGCATTTTCCTAGGGCCATCAATGAATAATGTGGCCGAATATAGAAACGTTATAGAGATTTTACGCGATGTCATTTCACATGGTATTCATTCTTTAGAAGTTCTCCTAGACTCCCAGTTAGTAGTATGCCAATTGAATAACAGTTACTATGTGTGAGACCCTACTCTTCTCTGACGATTCCTACAAGTACGACTTTAAGAGTGACATTTTGATTTTATTACTTATCATCACATACTTAGAAGTTCTAATTATGTATTCGATGCATACACTAATTATTTTTTAGATTGGAATTTGTCACATAACTAAAGCAAAGAAAACACATTCACCAATGTACACATTGTAATATAAGTAAAGACGAAGACCAATGTTTTTTATATTTCATCTCTCCAAAAATATGGTGTTATAATACAAAATTGGGGCTCACACCCTCAAAATACATATAAGGTCGATCAATATGATAACCATGACATCTACGCCTATGGAGACATATGTGTGTCATGATATCATAATACGGTGTTTGCGAGATGCTGGAAGAGTCGCACCCAAGCACGGGGAACACCTACCACCTGCCTGATCTAGATTATTTTCGGCACAAAATGAGAGTGGAGATGTAATAAATAAACAGAGATATCTCAGATATCCAATAATATAATAGAAATGTATCATAGATGCAACCATAAACACATAGATACAGTAATACACAATTTTCTATTAAGGAACGAAAATGTATAAAGACTGTAACAATACAGAGTGAAAGAATCGCTAGAATGGTGGCAGCTTATCTCTGAGAAGAGATGTGTCTTCTACTCGCATTCAAAATAATATGATCTTAAAATGAGGCTCCAAATGCCTTTTTATCGAAAGTAAAATAAAAAACCCTAACCCTGAAGACGAAAATCCAACAATTTTGTGGACCTCGTTTTGGGTAGTTTGGTGTATGAACTTCCCGGGAGCGTAACTTTGGTATACGATCTCCGTTTTGGGAGCACGATAGCTCGTTGGAAAGGTATCATAGAGGAGATTAATTTTGGGGCCTCAATTAGAGACTTTGTCTATTATTGAGAATATCGTTCCTGAAAAATCTTCATTTAGGCCCTTAAAATGGCCCGCAAGTTAAAAATTACTAAAAATAGTAAATTACCAAAATTGCCAGAAAAATATTTTGAGCCAGTTGGAAAATGTGGGTGACCATCGATATCCTCCTAGATCAATCCTCCCTCCTTATGAAGCAATGGTATCCATTGCATTGAGTGCCCGAGGGAGAGGGAAAATCGTTTGTTGAATCTGGATCTTGATGAGTTGCTTGCCTTGTTGGAGAAGTTGCACTGCTTAACTTGTTAAAGGTTGTCACAAACCTATGGCTAGAAGGGTTGGACCTTTTTAACCAGTTTCGCTACATGAGATGCCTGTGTGAAGAAGGAATCTTTACACTTTGCTGCAATCTTTTCAACCTTCTTCTATTGGAAAGAAGGTGCTTGGAGTGAGGTTGCAGTGGTGTTATTTTGTTCATGCTTTGAACAGATTGTGAAGAAGCTGAATTTTGTAGTATGAGATACTACCTTGCGACACTATTTAGGTGGGACAATAGTTGGAATTACCTATGGTATCCTATAGAGATGACCCCACAAAGTAAAAGTGACACTACAGGGTCGAGACTCATAAATAGCATGGTGCTTCCACATATATGGTTGGACCAAGAGAACATCACAAACATCCAGAGGGGAAACATCACATAATACCTCATCCTTGAAGGGATGGATGTCGTATGACAATTGACATTGCTAGCTGACACGAAGATCTCATCTATGGTGAAGCCACCCGATGTTGTATGGTTGTAAGTGTGGTGTTGTCGACAATCCCAACTGTTTGATGAACTCTGCTGAGATGAGGTTCTCTTGGCTTTCGCTATCAACAATAAAATGCAGCGGGGTCCCCTTCACCCACATCTGTGAATGAAAAATGTGCTCCCCCTCTTTAGAATCTATTGGTTCTTCTGGTTGAATTGTTGTGGTCGTGACAATAGCAGTGGGGTCTGCGTCGATGACCTGTCTTCTATCATTATTTTCAAAATCAAATTATGAATCAAGGTTTGAATCCTTGTCTTTTATCTTGGCCACCAATGAATGTTTTGAGTGACATTCATCGGTGTTGTGCTAGGAGATTTTGTGGAAATCACACAATTTTCCAGTGTCCTTCTTCGTCTTTCCGTGACCCTTCTTTTCCTGTGGCTTGAACTGGTTTTAGAGATGTGTTTTGTTAGGGCCATCTTTATCATACTTTGGTTGTTTTCGATTTGGAGACCCAAACTCCCATTTGTTTTGGTGCTTAAACTTCTACTCGATTTTAGCAACATATTGATAAGAAAAACCGAGTGATGAGATGTCTAGAAAATCCATTTTAGTTTGGACGTATCTATGTAGAGCCCCACGGTATTTTAGAACCAAATTTCGTTCGGAGTCTTTGATACCCAACTTGGTGTGTTTGAACTCTGGAACTGTTTGGCTCCTTTCTTGTCGCAGTGTGCTCCATCTCATGTACTGGTCCTCATAGTTTCCAACAGGGTAATGTTGTTCCTTTACCGCATCCACAAAAAAATCCCAAGTGGGCTCGTCCCCATATATTACAGAATCCTCTGTGGAAGTTTTCTCCCAATAAGTTTCCCACCAATGTTTGACATGGGGGAGAGAATTAAGGAGTGAGAAGGTGATATTTTTCCTGTCGGAGAAATTATGAACATAGAAATAACCTTCTAGCATATTTAACAATTTTTCTAGGGCATCCGCATCTATCTACCCTTCAAATATGGGAATATCAAAATTAAATTATAACTTGAAAGGTGAGGTGCCTCTAAAGTGGCTGCATGATGAATATGATCCTTTTTTTATCGACATGCATTGAAGGATGTGGGCAAAATTTTCTATCATTTCGTCCCTGTGTTGCGTGAGAGCTTGCTCAAGCAAAAAATTAATAGAATCTTCTGCTCTGTCGTTTTTATTTTCTTCCACCATGGAGGGTTTCTTGGGCATGCGAGAGTGATTTTCCTCAAGAGATACAAGATCGAGACCCAACTTTCTATACTCGAACCTCACTGGGGACATGCACTGGAAAAAAATCAAGAGAAGCCTGCTCTGATACCACTGATCCAAATTATTTTGGGCACGAAATGAGAGTGGAGATGTAATAAAGAAATGTACAAATATATATCCTATATCAAATAACATAAAAAAAATGTGTCAAAGATGAAACCATAAACACAGAGATACAGTAATACACAATTTTCTATTAATGAGCGAAAATATACAAAGACTGTAACAATACAGAGTGAAAAACTCCCTAGAATGGTGGCAGCTTATCTCTGAGAAGAGATGTGTCTGATAATCACATTCACAAGAATATGGTCTTACAATGAGGCTTCAAATTCCTTTTTATCATAAATAAAATCCAAAACCCTAACCTTGAAATATGAAAATCCAATAGTTTTGTGGATCCTGTTTTGGGTAGTTTGGTGTATCAACTTCCCGGGAGCGTAACTTTGGCATACGATCTCTGTTTGGGGAACACGATAGCTCGTTAGAAAGGTATAATCAAGTGGATTCATTTTGGGGGCTCAATCAAATCCTTTGACTAACATTGAGAATATCAATCCAGAAAAACCTTCATTTAGGCCCTCAAAATGGCCCCGAAAGTTAAAAACTGCTAAAAATAGTAAATTACCAAAATTGCCAGAAAACTGTTTTGAGCGAGTTGGAAAAGGTGGGTGGCCACCGATATCCATATGGATCACTTCCATTGCATCAAATATAACATATCCTCTACCTAAACCATAGGAATTCTTTGTGTCAAACGAGACAGGTTGCCCTGCACATTTTGAAGCACTCTCTCAGCGTCTCCTTCCGCTGGCTCATCTGCCTGGTTCCTCCACCAGTGTCGTGGGAATCCATCTAGACATTGCAGACCCACATATGCGTAAAATACATTTTTTAATTATTACTTGACATCATCCAATTTTTTTTTTGTTTTCTTCTACAAAAATACAAAAAAATGAAATATTCGAAAAACTTTTTCATACCTATGTCTCCGTAGGCGAAACCTGGCGGTAATGGCATGTCTAGATATCCTATAAATTTGATCCATGCATATGGGTAGTCATCTAGAGCTATCACCTACTGACACCAGCAGAAGAAAAACTCATCGTTGTAGGGTATTGGTACCCTAGCACCTCCCAACCGCCTCATCACTTCGGTCCACCATGCCATGGCTAGATCATGAAGTCCATGCAGAACAATATCAACTCTAGGGCCCAAGCCTAGAACCCGCTCAAATAAAAAACCACATAATATAGACGCAAACTTGAAGTTCCTTTTTCTACCTTGTTTGTAGTTTGTTAGCTCTCTCTTCATGTTGGCCAACAGTGAGGTGCACCAATCGTAAATCGTGGGTCGCAAGCACTCCATAGAGTAGAAAATAAGTGCCCTTGATTCGTTATGCAACGAGGCCAACCCTATGATCCGTTTCAACACTAGGACAATGATCTTGAGACTCATATTGTTGATCACTCTGATCGAGAGTTGGCTCCCTACCTTCTCGGTCCCTGCAACCCAATGAGTGGCTAGGTAGTCCTCTATGTTCATGCCACTCCCAGCTCCCTAGCATTTGAGTTTCACCGCCTCACCTCGACGTGAAAATCCTGTCAGAAAGTATATGTCCTTGACTTCAATCCTCAATGGTTTCCCATCGAGGTTGAAGGCCTTTGTATATGGATCCCAATAGTTCACCAACATATGGAGCAATATCACTTGAGCCCTCATTCCTTTGAGATCCCAAAATTTATATAGCCCACATCTTCTTAATTCCATTTGGCCCCCTAGATCTCTTTCCACTACAACATCAACCTATTCATGCCCTCTTTCTCTCCACTCTGGCACCATCCTGCAAGTTTAAAATCAATTATTGAGTTAGTACCATTCTAAAAATTCAACTCACGGACTTGTATGCGAGATTCAACTTACACAGTCATGTATAGGTCTGCATATACGTGGTCTATTTTGATAACAGTCGTGTATAGGGATGTGTATACGGGACTCGATGATCTACAACCCACGTATACCCTAGTTTCTAATTTATGCCTTCAAATACTCAAGAATTGAAGTCTAATGAAAAATTTAAACCAATAGAAATGAAGAGAAGGGAAAGAAGACTTACTTGGTCCAGACGGTTGTCAATTCCGTCACTCGTAGCTCCCACAATCCATAGTTGAAATTCGGGGGCAATTTGGTCCAAAATGCACTATTTGGGTAAAAAATACAAATAGTATAGTAAAATTGGTTATTTTCACTATTTATAGAAAAAATTTGCCACTTTACATAGTTTTTTCTAATATTTTGGCCTAGTGGACTAATAATGCAGTGGATGGAGTTGGTTTTGGTGGTTTTATCCAGGGATTCTTGCGGTTTATAGCGTGATGTCGCTTGTTCGTAACTTTGGCAAGTATTTATGTTGAACAACATATAGGATAGGTCATCACTCCATTTTGCACACTTACATTATCCTATAACTACAATTCATATGCCTTAGGTACGAAACCATTTATTAGTGACACAAAACCTTATTTCTGCAACTAGAAGTGTCATTATAGAATGGTAGAGACTTACCAAACATGGGTTTCCTAGTTAGAACCTCTCTTCCATTCGATGCCCATGCAAATATTTTTTCCATAGGACCAGGAGTCCCTTATAGCTAATATATGACTTCCCGTTCGAACCTCATTTCTTACTCATAAGCATGTTGACCTATACCTATGGGACTCCCAATGAGTCTGGTTTAAGATATTTTCTAACTCTCTAAAAAAGTGAAAATATTTTCGAGTGAACTTGTCTCTTTCACACTCATAAATTGGATTTGAAAGGATGCCTATTTGGTGTAAGTTTAACCCTTTTTCAAACCAAGTAGAATAAATTTATGAAAAAGGACATTCTTTTGCATTAAGTTGTAATTACATCTCATTTTCTTACTTGCAGTATTGAGCCTATTGTTGGTTCTCACTTTCGCATTATAATCCTATCACCTCAGCATTTTACATTGTCATCCAAGTAGAGCCTTGTTTATATCCTTTGCAGCGTGACACCCTATACCCCAAGATGAAACATTCCCCTAAGTTTCCATATCTTGCATGCACCTCCTTGCATTGAGCATAGTATGCTCCACTATTGGAACTAGCTACTTACTTGTGACACTTGTTTCCTCCTCTGTATCATAACATTCATTTGACTATGAAAAAATAAAAAACGATGGGTGGGAAAAGAATATTATCTTATGTTGGAAACAATCGTGTCGCCTTTGAACAAAGCACAAACTTGTGAGTCCACTTGTCATCAAAAGTTTGGTCTTAGCATGACCTTAGGAAGATGAGCTTGTTACTTAGAGTTTACTCCCTCGACTGGTTACTCTTCCAGTCCCTATGGAGAGTTTGATTGGTGCCTCCTGCATCACAAAGTTTCATCATTGAGTCTATGCTGCCAGATTCATCCATATGTCTCATGCTCTTGTTCAAAGGATGTCTATTAGCTTGTGTCAGCCATTTCTCAGAAATCTTGACTTTGTATGTCGTCCATACCCTCAGTGAGTCTTAGAGTTACATTAAGTTGTATTCCTACTGTGCACCCTAGCTCTACTTTCCTTATGGGTAGGTAACCTTGAACCAAACAGTCGACATCTCCTCATTGGTCATTGATTGGGGGGTTTCCCTTGTGTTTGAAAACAATAAATATATTCACACAATGGGATTCGTGTAATGTCTTGGATGTCATTAGCCTTATTGGTGGTTTCCTCGCATTTGTCGGCAGTTTTCCGTATTGGCTTCTATTCGGAGGGTCTTGTTCGTGCACATATTGCATCTGGTGCATGCAAAATATGCACAGGGTCGTTGGTTCGTGAACATGTTCTTCACCCGAATTCCTTCAAATCATCAAGCTCCTTATTTGTACCTCATTTTGAATGATGAGAGATTCCTTAAGTATCTCCTTTCAGTGGGTCTCCTTCCGTCGACTTCATCCCATCTATTCTAGAAACGATACTTAGAGTCCTATGAGTACCTAGAGGATTTTAGTCATCAATGGCAGGTTCTCTCGCCATCGATAGTTGGGAATCCATCAATGTATCCTGATTGATGGATTCATCAAGTGTTTGACCTCAACACCTTTATTCACAATTTCAAGAATGTACTCGGTGCCTTGATACCTACTTTCATTATCGATAGGTTGTCTTACATTTGTTAACGATATACCTTTATGATCACTAATAAAATGAAGTCTCATTGTGTTAGACCCCAACTCCTTTATTCACATGATGTAGAATTGCACCTTTAGAAGATCGTGTAGAAGACTTGAGGACATCAGTTCATAGTCACAACTTTCCTGAGTTGTTTCTATCATTCATTGGACCAGTACCTATATGAATTCATTAGGGGGTATCTGTTATAGAGAGATTTTACTCACCCTATGCAAACTTGATCAGAAGGCCTTTTCCATTTCCCTATGCAGACTTGAAGTCCCCTTTTACAGTTTCCAGAGATGAAAATTGAATTTTTCCACATATACGCGCCCTAACAACTATACAACATGCATATACGTAGGTTGCACCATTACAACCCGCGTACATCAGTTTTTGTGCCAAAAATTAAAAAATGGTGTCGGGTTTCCATGTCATGTCACAAGATCCATGATCCTTGACCTTCCATATACTGGAAATGTTTCGAGTCGGCCCTTTAGTTCCATTTTAAGGCTATAAATGGGCCACATCCAAGCTGTGGAGAAGAGGAGAATAATTCAACTTTGAGAGAAAAGTTACTCTGGATCATTATTAACTTGATATTGAGTCTTCATCCCTTTTCCCTTTTAAGTCTGAACACATGGTTCAACTCCCAAGCTCTTCCCTGTTTGATGGAGAACCTCATTGTCTCTCTTATATGAGCTTACCTTTGGTGGAGGATTGAAGTGGTGGAGGCCCAGCTAGAAGGGACTTAGTTTCTCGCTTTCGAACATGCTGAAATGGAAGTTTGTCACTCATACACTTTTGTTGATTACATTTTAATAGAAATACTCTTTTCTTCTCCAATTAATGTCTTGCAAAAATATGAATTGTTATTGCATGGGCGTATTTGTTATGAATATTGATGGATTGTGATATTTTATGTCCTAAATTTATATATTATCACCATATGCTTCCGTATATTGGTTGTTGAGGACAAGTTGCAGGTGTATTTATTTGAGTCAAGTGCTCAACAGTGGACTTCATCCATAGAGTGATTTTCCTCGTAACACCGGGGGCAAGCAGGCTCCTAGCGGGGGTTTGGGGGAAAAGCCCTCGAAGGAAAAATTACCTTGTAAATTTATATTGTAATTTCATGGTAAATATGGATCGTTTATTATAAGGTGGCAGATCTGACGATAGAAGTTATTTTAGGGTTTTTCCCTAGAAGGAAACCCTATTTTATGAGGGAAATGTATTGCGGCTATGTATCATTGTGAATATTGTATTCTGAGAGAGGAGACTGTGAGAGAAAGAAGAGAAAGTTACAACGGGTGTGTTGTAGGTTATATCGCTTCATTTGTTGGATAATAATAAAGGAAGGACTTGGCAATTTCTTTAGTGGACGTAGCCCACACTAGGTGAACCACATATATATGTGTCTCTATTGTATTGTGTATCTTCTGTGTTTTATTTCCACATTTGTTTTTATTTTATTGCTCTGCGATCCTATTTATCTAACAGTTTGTTAACTTGAAAGGATGATTGGAAGTACATTTATAACCAATTTGAATAGGGTGTAACAAGATGAAATGTAGGCAATCAAACTAGCATATGAAATATACAATTTTTTCTTTATGAAAGTTTTGTATAACTATGTGAAATTTAGGTTTCTTATTGTTACTTTTCCTACAAAATATAATGTTTATGTGCCTATTAGTGCAGGTGTTGAATACCTAAATCTTGGAATTTCTTTAAATTAATTTATATAATTGTAAATAAATCTTTGTTCTTTCACATGTCTATGTGTGTATTTAAATGGGTAAGGCTATAAAAAACTATATAGTGGGAATGGAAGGTGTATGTATTTTAAAATTGTGATATATGTTAAGATAAAAAATAAAAAAATTTAGCATTAATTAAAAAAAATCATATATTTGAAATCTATATAGTTGGATCTATATATGTGTGTATAGTTGGATCTATATGTGTGTATAGTTTCATCGGTGATATATTTGTGTAACATATTTAAAAATAACATGAAAATTGGAGATATTGAGAGACATTCATAAAAAGGGAAGCTTCATTGTTTCTACAGTAACCAAGTTAGTAAACATGTAATTTGGAATTTTTAATCTTGTGAATAAAATTTCGAATATTAGGACCATGCACACATTATAAGAATGAATATGTGTTCTCAATTGCATGTTTCTTATAAAACATGTACGCATTCGTAGAACACACGTTCTATTGTGAATAAAGTTCACAATCTCACATTATCCTTGCTCCTTGTTGACAGGACAAAATGAACCGTTCAATAAGGTAAGGGAAAATGGCCGATGGCAGGTCCTGATTAGACCCAGTCTCGTTTGGAATAGAGTTTCTGACCAGATTGTTGGTCTGGTTAACAATTTAACTAATTATCTAAATATGAATCTAAGAACAAAATGTTCTCAGATGAATTAAAACTCTAAAGAACTAATCTAGACTAAAATGATTAATTATTATCCTAAAATGCACTCCTATTCTATTCTATCCTATCATGATCATGAGCAAACTAAAAAAGAATAAGTGTAGTTAAAATTTTTATTACTTGTATGGAAATAATTCATAAGAGTAAGGAATAAGAGAACTTAACAATATACAGATTTAGAAACAAGGAATCGATTCACCAACTAATTATATTGTTGTTTCACTTAAAATGAAATCATGCTATCTGTAGACATACATAAAATAGTCTAGAATTAGTTCATAAACTAACATCCACATATCACAGAAATAAATATGCATAAAAATAAAAGCCTCATTCATACACATTTTCACCAAGATCTTCAAAGTGTCTCTTGTTGAAATTAAGACACAGTACTAGTATTGTTCTTCTACAATTTGAAACACAAATTCCTTTCCCATTTACAATCATCATTTTTATAACTATTTGGTGACTGCTTACATTCTAGAGATCAATCGTATGCAAAAAAGAAGTTACAACAGTGACTCTTGACATACTTTTCCTTATTAAGAATACAAAAGAAAAGATGAGACATGTAGAGCAGTTATGACAATCAAAATCATTATCGATTCTTCTGCATTTGCATCCAGTCCCGATATTCCTTACAGAAGATTGAATAATTATCCATAATATTTTGTAACTTCTATGACTACATCTTTTCAACATCTAATTCACCGTCACAAACCTTTGTGTAAACTTCTTGTTTTAATTATTGGGTTGTGCGTTAGGTAAATTCTTGGGACATGGTGATGAGTTTGGAGGGTTTCAACAGATACTCTTTAAGAGAGTCTTTATTTACCATAGTTAACAACTCAATGTTCACCTTCATAGTTTTCATGTGCTTCTCCACCTCAACCATCCTGATTTTCGCAGATGTTGCTTCATCAATGGGGGGCATTAGTGGCATCCCTAATTCTTCTAAAAGATCATTAAAAGTATTTCATAGTTGTTTTTAGGTCTTATATGTTTCCTTTTGGACGACTGGTATGTATTCTAATAGAGGCTTCCAAGTATCAAAGAATTCTTGGTATTTTATCTTTTCCTTTCTAGAGTAACATGTCAATGTAGGTAGGGGGTTTCTATATACTCCTTGCCAATCAACAATCTTGTCAAAGGCATCATTTTGTTGTTGCTATTGACCCCTTATTTCAGCTATTTGGTCCTCAAGACTTAAATATTCATCCCGATCAGTCTGCATATCATTTAGAAGGAACAAAAACTCTTTATGTTCAATCCTAATTTTTTTCGTTCAGGTCCAATTCCTCTGTTTTAATTGTTTCTAAGGTCAGATTATTTTCGTTGTTTTGCTCCATAACTTTAATTTTGTCGTTGTCCTATTCTAATCCCTTAATTTGAAGGCTTTGTTTTTCAATAGACCATTTGGATTCATTTTATTCATTCTATAAGTGAAATAAATCCTTTGTGTGTTCCATCTTGATCTTCTCAATTTCCTTACAAATCTTTACCTTGGCAGATTCCAGGTCTCTCAAATGGGTGTCTTGTTTTGACTATGCTATTTGATTTAATTCAACATCCAATTCATCCTTATGGGTTTATAATTCTTTGTTGATTTCTTCTCTGTTGAGGGTATCAAAAACTCTAGGGGCTCTTTCAAATTCTGAAATGAGCTCACTCTTTACAGTTTGCACATTCTTGTGAATTTCTTATTTGTGCAGTTTGTCTTTTTGCTTGGCAACTTTCGGGAATTTTGGAGAGAAGTCATCCTTTAATGTATTCAATTATACCTCCAACTCAGTGATTCTGGTTCGGGTTGTATTTAAGGCATTCGTAACCTCAATAACAGATGAATCATTTAAACCTGCAAATTCATGGAGGGAAGAATCTTCTTGTACAACATTCTCCTCTGGGCCTGGCCCAACTTTCCATTCCACAACTCTCCTTGTAGATTATATGGACTTAGTAGATTCTCCCCTTTTCCTTTTTTTTGACCTCTTTTCAATGATCTTTGTCCTCTCATCATAGTAGTAATCTCCAACAGTCACTACAACACCTTCAAAACTCAGAATTTGTGAAGAAAATGTGGTATTACCTGGAATGGCATTGAGGGGGGTGTATTCATCGGGTGGAATGCTAACCATGATGAGAATGGGAGTTGATGGGATTCCCGAGGTTTTACTTAATTCCTTTTTGTTTCATTGCTCCAATAGCTCATATTCCTTTCTTTTTTCTTTTGCTTCCAGTGCTACTCTTTCATCTTCTCTTTTTTGGGCTTCAAATTCTTCAACAAGTCATTTGGCCTCTTCTTCTTCTGCTTCTTTTTCACTTTCTCTTTTTAATTCCTTGACCTCATCATCTTTCCTTTTATATTATGCCTCAACTTGTATTCTATGATACTCTGCATCAACTTTCAACCTCTTCTGCTCCAATTCCTCAACCTTTTTTATCTTCTCATTCTCTTTGGTGACCGCTTTATTTTTATCCTCTTCCAACAATCTAAGAAATTGGTTTTGATGAAATTTCTTAATTTGTTCTTGTTCAAATTGGATTCCTTGCCTTCTAACATCATCATGCAGTTTTTTCAATACCTCTCAATAAAACAAAATTCCTTTGAAGGTGTCTTCATCAAAATCTACAACATGGATATAAGCATGATTAATACCCATATCTCTAACATGGCTCACTACTAGTTCATGGGGGTCATGTCATTTTTCACTTCCCAAGCATAAACATAGATCCTACAAAGATTTTGTTTCTTTTCTGGCATGTTTCCCATTTAATATATTGTAGTTTCCTATGTGAAAGGCCGAAGATTTTTACTATTTCTCATGAGAAAGGAGCTAACCCATGTTCTTATGGTTTGATGAGTTATTTCTCTCATTAAAAGGAGGTCTGGGATAAAATATGGAAGTATATGGGGTGATTCAGTAGTTCCATATACTCTGACATAGGAGTAATACTTTCCTAGGTACCAGTCAACTATCCCTTTCATCCCTTCCCTAGCTTCGCTAGAAATTCTATATCTCAGGAAACCAAAGATGATAGTGTAAAGAGGGGAGAGTAAATGATCAAAAATTTCATAGAAATGACTCTTGTATTTTATGTCCCATATCTCATAGAAATACACATGGACAGGGGGATGATATAGGTCCCAATTCCATCCAAAGTCATGAAATGGGATTGGGGAAAGATTGTCATCAATTAAATAAGAAGGCATGTAAAAACATGGCTTTCTCATACTTGTATATTGTTCAATTTAATACATATGTTGAAAAATAGTATGTCAACCCAATTGAACACTTGTCATGTCTTCACAAAGGTATGGGCCAAAAACAACTAGTTTGTATGAAAATGGGTGCACTTCTCTTCTCCACATAATCGATTGAGCATGGTTATCAACATTTTGTATGTTGACTTGAACCCTTGTGTAGGAATAAGCTTTTTCCCTTGTTTGAAAACTTTTTCTTCGTCTACCCAATAATTCTTCATAAACTTAGCTGGGCCTTTGTTGTTTTGAGAAAATCCCTTTAGGAAATTTTCATTAAGGACACATGTAGGTCTAGGAAAGTGATATCTTCCACTAACGTCTTCATGCCGTAAATATTCTATCTGTTTTCCAACTCTATTTATAATTTTGGCTATGCTAGGTTCAAAATTCTTGAAACACCAATGGGATGATTCATTGTAAGGGAATAATGTAGTCCGTACAACTACCAAATGAATTCCTCTCTTTCAGATGTTATGATATACTTCAAGGTTTTCATCATTAGGGGGAAAATCCCTAGTATTAAAAATCTTGTATGTTAGCACTAGAAGTCACCTCCTGATTGCAGAGGAGGTAAGCCCAGTACCCATCAGTTTATATGTCACAATGAATAAATTAAAAGAGGGTCAAATGGGCACAGACTCAAGATGATATCGTTTTAACTCAGAAAACTGGACCAACACACATAAGCAGGCGAGGTCTTAATTTAACTTCAGTCAGTGAGTTGTAGTAAGGGTGAGAAGGAGGAAGAAATTGAGGAGAAAATGTAAAGGTTTTCTATGTACATCAGGTCTTCCAGCAGTGTAAGGGGGAAAATCTTCGAATACAAGATCCTCTTGGATTCAAATCTTTAGGAAACTGGAGAATGTTAATAACAACACTACAATCAAACATACATTACAACACAATAAAAACAATCCATGTGAATCCTTCAATCATGGACACTTCAGTATCAGAGGAAAATAAGATGGAAAAGAAGCTAACTGTCATTAAATAAGAAGTCTCGGATTACAATACATAACAGAGAACCAAAAACTTCATCAAAATTTTACAATAGAGGAGCCTAGCTCAATGATCGACCATAATAAAATGGAAAAAATGCCTACATATACTCAGAACTGGTTTTGATTTCCCGAGGCACGATCATGTCATGCATTCAAGGCTTTGTGTTAGTGAGCTTCTCTATCAGGTTGTGCATGCAGACGTTAGTCAGACTTCCCATGCAATCTTTTGTCATACACGATCTCTGGTCAGACTGGACTGAGATCTTGCTTCCATGATTGGTCTCTTTCTAGCCTTCTATTTATGGAAGGATATGATGTCTCAACCACCTTCCTTGTTTTCATTAACTGCTTCATCGAGATCGAAGTGGGAAGAGTTAACCTGGCATGTGAAAACACATTGACTGCACTCCGTGAATATTTTCCACCTAATATTTGTTGGATGTTGATCAGGAAGATGGAAGACATACATGGAGGTTAATGAGGAGGAGATGGCGAGGTGATTGGTGCAAGCATGGTCATCAGAATGTGGGTGGTGAGGTGCAATGGGATAGAGCTGATGTGGCACAAGAAGATGACATGGAGGTATAGGGGAGGTTGTGGAATCAGAGGGGAAAAGGACAAGCGGAACGATGATAGGCCGGGAGGACGATGAGTGGAGGACAAGTGTGAGGAGATGAGAGGTGGGAGTGAAAAGGAAGATGTGACAGGAAGAGGGAAAGGTTGAGTGGAAGACAGGTGTTAGTGGTATTTGAGAGTGCTAAGCAGAGGTGGTAAGCGGTCTACTCAAAGGTGGGGGTAGGTGGTAATAGGTTTGGCGTGGGGGGGGGTCCGCGTTAACGAGGAGGTGACATGATAGTGCGGGGCCCGCACCAGAAAACCGCCTACTCGGACCCCCCCCCGTTAAAGGAAGAAGGTCGGGGGGGTCCAATATGGACTGTGCACCGTAGATCTGAGCGTCTAGATCTCAGCCGCCCAGATGTACGCTCTCCTTAGCATAATGCGCCCAGGCACTAAACATAGGATAAAAAGGAAAAAGTGGGTTTTTATCCCCCCTTTTTGTGCATTTTGACCAAAGTTCCATTTACTAAGGGAAAAGTACCCCTTTAGCAATAATATGTGCTAACATTAGGCTCCATGGGGGATAGATTCCTCCCTGTGAGGCTCTAATAATTTTAGAAGATTCAATGCCTTAGTTGGGTTGTGGAGTCAACTACTTAAAACAAATGAGAATGATATTTACAATGACATGAAGGAGCCACTCATGGCTCAAACAAAAAACCTTTTCAGAAAATGCCCATTAATAGGGCCACCAAAAACTTCATCACCCTCCAAATTCTGTAATCTATAAGTGTTATTTGGAAAATTCTCAGAGATATTGAAGGGTCCGATCCACAAGTATTCTAATGTACCATGCTTGCCCCTATCTTGTTTGGGCGCATCCCATTTGAGTACTAGGTTTCCCAGCTGGAAATCCTCTTTTCTTACATTTATGTCAAAATCTTGTTTAATATTTTGTTGATGTTCATGTGCTTTGTCCAGTATCTACCTCTAGTCTATTGCACTTCTACTAGCTGCTACACTTCTACCAGCTGTTGCATTCTTCTGATCATATCATCAAGCTCCCCTTGGTAGTCTTGGAAGATTTTTTCCACTGGCAAGGCGATCTGAGAAGAAAATATGGCATCAACTCCATACACAAGATGAAAAGGAGAGACACCAAGAGATCTCTTTGTCGTCACTCTGTCAACCCATAGAGAAAATTTGAGCTTTGAATCCCATGCTTTCTTGTTGTCCTCTAGTAGTCTTTTGATGATCTTTATAAGGATCTTATTTGAGGACTCTACCAGTCCATTCCCTTGGGGGTAGTAAGGAGTTGAGTGAATCAGTGAAATTACAAATTGTTCACAAAACTAGATCAATGGTTCAACCTTGAAAGATGCAACTTTATCAGTGATGATTTTGTTCGGACAACCAAATATTTCCATAATGTCTTTAAGAAAACCAATGATTACCTTGTGATAAGCACTCCTTGTGGGGATAACTTCTATCCACTTGGTAAAGTAATCAGTGGAAGTCAAGATCCACCTATGCTGATCACTTGAAGAAGAATGAATTTCCACAATAAATTCCATACCCCGCTACTAAAAGGGTCCTGAAGATACCACAGGCTTCAATGACAAAGACTTGAGTTGTTTCTTCCCAGTGAATTTCTGACACTTAACACAAGTCCTGATTCGTGTACAGACATCAGTGAATAGAGTAGGCTAGAAATATCTGGCTCTGAGAATATTATATGTTGTGGTCCTCCAGAAGTGATGCCCCCCACATAGAATGTCATGAAAGTCAAACATAACACTTTGGGCCTCTTGTGGATCTAAACATCTCAGTAGCACTCACAGGGGATCTTTCCAATACAAAACCTGATCAATAAGGTAATATTTAATTGCTTTGAGCTTAAGATCTCTTTCCTTGATTTTTCTCATACCATCTGGAGGTTGCAACTCCTACAGAAAGAATATAATATCTTTGTACCAAATGCATTCTGCCAATGGAGGGTTGGTTCATGGGCCTGTATAAGACAACTCGGCTTGCTGATTTTCTGAGAAGATGCTGATGCAGTTAATCCCCAAATATTTGCAATTATATTCAGCCAATAGCTTGGATAAACCTTGGGATTTAACTAGTTTGGTGGGATTTATTTCCAAATCAAATTCAAGGATTTTGGCAATCCACTTGCTCCTTCTTCCGTTTAGGTCAGGCTGAATGAGAATGTCCTTCACAGAAGCTAAAGGAACATATGCAATAACTTTCGAATGCAAGACATAGATTTTGAAATCCTTGAGGTCTTTCACCAAAGCATAGGCCTCTATTTCCATGATTTCATATTTTATCTCTGCGTGCCTCAGTGCTCTGTTGAAAAAGGAAATAGGCTGCTCCAGCCCTTCAACATTTTTCTGCAATAAAACAACTGCTACTGTATCAAAAGAAGTAAAGGAAAAAATCAGGAAATCTTTGGAGTAATCAGGACTGATAAGCACAGGTGACTCATTCAAAGCCTTCTTGATTTGTTTGAAAGAGCTTCTAGACTCAACAGTCCTTTTCATTTCATTCCCCTTCCTGATCATGGTTGTGATATGCTTCACCAATTCAACAAAATTTGAAACAAACCTTCTTAAAAAGTTGATTTTTCTCAAGAAAGACTGAAATTCCTTCTTGGATCGGGGATATGACAAGGTTTGGATAGCTTCTATTCTGCTTGAATCAATTCTAACTCCCTCAGCTGATACTATGTGCCCCAACAATTTTCCCTCAAATAGAGACTTTTTGGGATTCAGGGAGGGACCGAATTTTCTACATTTTAAGAAGACCTTTATCAGGTGTTGACAATGTTCTTTATCAGATATGGAAAAAACTGTAATGTCATCCAAATAGATGACTACAATTTTATCCTTTTCTCTGATGAAGGCGATGTCCATAGCTCGCTGAAAGGTTGCCCCTGCGTTCATTAATCCAAAGGGCATCTTAGCATACATGAATGTACCCCAAGGAGTGGTGAAGGCCATCTTTTCTCTGTCTTCAAGCAAGACAGAGATGTTATTATAGCCATAAAATCCATCAATCATGGACATCCTAGATGCGCCTGTCACCCTCTGCAATATGTGTTCCATCTTTGACAACGGGTAATTTTCCTTCTTAGAGCTTCTGTTCAGGTTCTTGAAATCGAAACACAGTCTGATTTCTCCATTCCTTTTTCTTACTAGGACCAGTTTGGCTACCCATTCAAAATATCTCAAAGGGACAATGATTTGGGCATGTAACAACTTCTTTATCTCCCTTTCCATAATAGGCATCAACATAGGATTTATTTGTCTTAATTTCTCCCTAAATGGTTGGGCCTCCTCTTTCAATGGGATCTTATGCTCAATGACACTTGTGTCGTATGTTTTGAGATATTCATATGTCTAGGAAAACACATCAACAAACTCTTTTATCAGCTTAGCATACTCGGCCCTTTGTTCCCTTGACAGGTTGCTTGACAATTAGACAAACTTTGGATCCTTTTATATGCCAATATTGCACTCAGCTACATCAACATCCTCATTTGAAACTTTACCCTTTACTGGCACATCATTTCTGTCAAATAGTCTTTCCAAAGAAACTAGTCCCTTTGGGATATGATTGTTGGGCAACTGGACAATATGATGATTAACAATTTTGTTCAGAAAAACATTAGTATGAGGATTTATTTCAGAATCAGGATCTTGATCAATGTGTAATGCATAAAATTCATCAATAGTCTCCAAGAATATTTTGATTTCAAGATCATCCTCAAACACTTTCCAATGCTTGACATTGTCAGGTACAGAGGGTCTATATTTCACTTCTACACCATACCTGAGTTTAGGCGGTTGAGGGACTTTGAAATTACTTGCTGAAACAACTAGAGAATTGGCCATGGCATTCTCTTCTCTTGGAACAAATGATATGTTGAAAGCTAAGAAAAAACTGTCAACTAGATCCTAGACTTCATTTCTAAAACTTCTAAGCCGAGGGTGCTTGGCTTGATAAATATTTCTGATCTAATGGACAATTAACTCAACATCCCCAAACATTGATATCTACTCAATCCCCATGTCTTTTGCAGCCCTCAAACCCAAAACAAGAGCTTCATATTCTACTAGAGTATTGGTAGTTTCAAATTCTAATTTGTAGGACAGAGATAATTTCTTGAACAGGTGAAACCAAGACCACTATAGCACCAACACCTTCTCTAGAAGAGGCTCAATCAAAGAAAATTTTCCAAACAAATTTAATTGGAGGAGAATCTTCACAGAGAGTAAGGGATTGCTTTCTTATTTCAAGAGGGGGTTCAGGGGCATCAGTGAGCTGCAAGAATCTGGATCCCAAATCAATATCAAGTGAAAAAATAGGATGGTTGGTGGGGTCTGCTTCATAACTAATAATGTAGGCCAACTGAGCTTCTTTGTACAATCTTCTATGCTCTCCCCCAAACACAGGAATCGTATCATATGTGAGGTCCATCTGCAATGTTCCTCCAAGTCTTTTTATCCAAGATCTTGACAAGAGAATGCAAAAATTGGGGGGAACATTAGCTACTACAATATCCATGACCACACTTTTCATGGGAAACTGAAATAAGGTCACAACCAGATCTTTGATGACCCCAAGACACTGGAATTTCCTAGAATAAAAAAAATACAAGTCATGGTAAGTCTTTGTGATTTCTAATCCAAGTTCATCAATGATAGTTTTGGGCATGAGATTATGAGATGCCCCTGAGTCCATCAAACAATTATGCAACACCTTGCCATGTATGTTCAGAGATGTATAGAAAGGAGGGGATGAATCATCTCTATATTCTATCAAAGGATCTAATATGATTGCTGGATTTTCATCTTGAAGGTTCACTGAGTCTGTGGAATGACATGATGGCTCAGAATGCAATAGTTTAGAGAGGGACCTTTTAAAATATTCATGCTTGACCAACTCTGAAAGGGGTACATGGATCCTAATATTTTTAATTTCATGCTCAAAGTTAAAATAGGAGGGGGGCTTCATAATTTATCTCACCTTCTGGGACAGGACCTTTGGCTATTGGTGAGGGGATTTGTATTTTCTTTTCCTTGCTATTGTTTGCTACATCTTTAGTAGACTTCTCTGCTCTGGAAGGCTGATCAGGGATGCCATAATTCCCTTCTTTCTTCTTAGACCCGAGGTTATATTTATTGGGACCACTATTGGTCTTCTCCCCTTTACTCAGCTCATTTATTTGGCTGTCCATGAGGGACTCCTCGTATGTAGATTGGGTCAAATGGGGAAATGGGGAGGTGTCTCCAAAACAATGGATTTCAGGATCAAGCTCTTCTTCCTCCCCTTATTCATCAACGATGAGGTTATTTTAGAGAGGGACTTGGATTTTATGATCATCCCTATCTTTGTTTTGAGGCTCTCTAGGAAGTATCTGAAGGGTATTATTTGGTCTTATGAATTTACCTCTGTTATCAGCACTTTGGGCACTCTTATACCCTTGCTTCCCTTCGAATTTCATCTTTTCCATCTTTGCAGAAAGAAATTTTACCAGCTTGGTCAATTAATCTACTTTAGGGTGGCACACAGAGGAACCTGAGGTTGAGGCTTAAGATCTCCCCCTTCCTCTGTCTCTATCAAATTTATTCCTAAGTTTGTCAACTAACAATATGTTGGACTCTACTTCCAGGGCTTCATATTGCATATGAGCCAAGGAAATAACTCTTCTCTCTATCAACATGAGGCATAAATCAAGGTCAAAAGCACTAGCATAAGTAATTTTGGCAGAGGCTTCTGCAAGCTTTATCTCAGCATGGATCTTATTGTACATTTTGTTGAATATTTTGGAGAAGTCAGAGACAGATTCTCCCTCTTTTCTCCTTAGGGACCTGAACTCTGTGATATAATACATAAAGTCTTTTTTATCCCCCCATTGTCCCAAGAAAACATCATCTAAAGTCTCAATACCAACAATGGATCCAAGGGTCAATCCCCTAAACCATTTCCTAGCCTCACCATCAAGGCTCTGGACAAAGACTCTCATCCACACATCCTCATTCTCAATATTTAGATTATTTGCATAAATGTAGAAGGCATCAAGGTTCTCTTCAACAATTATGTCTTCTTCTCCTGTGAATTTGGGCATGTATTTTAGGTAATCTCCAGCAGGGAGAGAATTCATGGGCTAAGGTAAGATTATAGGGGCATATCTTGAAGCCACTATGGAATCCATTATGTTCCTAGGGGGGTTATCACTTGCCATAGGGATGATAGTTGGAGGAGAACCAAGAGGAGATGTAGCCTGAATAGGGGAGGCTAGAACTGAGCCTCTGGGAGGAAAGGGAAACAATAGGGGATTAGAGGAAAAATATACAGGGCTCGATGGAACAGAGGTTTCCTTCTCTGTAAAAGAAACAAATTTAATAGGAGGAGAAGTAGAGAACCTCGGAGTGGGAAAATCTTCAGGGGTTCTGTGTTCAGACTGGGTACAACTTATGGGGGGAAAGAAGTTTCAAAGCCTTTCACACCGAAACTGGGATAGGGGAAACTAGCAGGAAAACTCCTAAAATTTAAACTTCTAGAAGCTCCAACAGACAATGTAATAGGAAAATGAGAAACAACTGCTGGAGTTGTCAAAGGAATATTATGAAAATTACCAGAATCACCAGGTACAACAGTTGAAGTTCCTTCCTGAAGGATCTTTCATCTTTTGATAATTTTATTTGGGTCAGCTTCAGGTGTTGCTAGAGGTAGCTTTGGAGTAGACCTCGTGTGTCTGCCTTTGGAAGCCACAGCTGAAACAGTGGGGTCACATCAATGGAGTCACCAGTTGTAGGTTGCAATGTTCAATGGTTCCAATGTCTAATGCACCTTTAGAATCAAAATCTCATTGTCATTCTATCTCGGGGAAAATCTTCAATTCGTCCCCGACAACGATGCCATAAATGTTAGCACTAGAAGTCACCTCCTGATTGCAGAGGAGGTAAGCCTAGTATCCATCATTTTATATGTCATAATGAATAAATTAAAGGGGGGTCGAATGGGCATAGACTCAAGATGATATTATTTTAACTCAGAAAACTGGACCAGCACGCATAAGCAGGTGAGGTCTTGATTTAAATTCAATCAATGAGTTGTAGTAAGGGTGAGTAGGAAGAAGAAATTGAGGAGAAAATGTAAAGGTCTGCTATGGACATCAAGTCTTCCAGCAGCCTAAGGGGGAAAAGCTTCAAATACAAGATCCTCTTGGATTCAAATCTTCAGGAAACTGGAGAACGTTAATAAAAACACTGCAATGAAACATACTTTTCAATACAGTCAAAACAATCCATGTGAATCCTTCAATCATGGACACTTCA
>ML821605.1:51175-61528 GCA_009831015.1 Picea engelmannii
CGCACCAGAAAAATGCCTACTTGGACCCCCCCCCCACCCCCCTCCCATTAAAGGCAGAAGGTTAGGGGGGGTCTGATATTGACTGTGCACCATAGATCTAAGCGCACATATCTCAGCCACCCAGATCTATGCTCTGCTTAGCACAACGCGCTTGGGCGCTAAACTTAGGATAAAAAGGAAAAGGTGAGTTTTTATCCCCCCTTTTCGTGCATTTTGACCAAAGTGCCATTTCCTAAGGGAAAAACACCCGTTTAGAAATAATATGTGCTAAAAAGGTATATTTCATGATATTTCAAGGAATTGTCTTCTCCAACGTGGTAAGTCATATCAATCACTAAAACCTATGCCTGGTGGGAAAAATATTTAGGCGCAAAAGTTGAAGCGGAAGACGCAAAATTCCTGGATCTCCTAGTCATTTGACTCGCCATAACTTGTCTTGTGTATCTTGCAACTGACATAATACTCATTAGTTATCTGAATAATGAAGAATAATACAAATAATAAAATGAAAAACAACAGGAAACCTATGAGTATAGTGAAAATAATGCTTCTAGGATGGTTCAAAGATGGTTAACATAGAACGATGCAACCTCTTTAGTATATGATGAACATATATGAACTGAACGAGGGTTTAAGAGTCATAATATAGGTATTTAATTTCCCTAACACATAAATTGAATGATCAACGTACTAAGACCATTTCAAAATCAAAACATCACTTCACCATTAATGTGATTGGAAAGCCTAGATTGCTCAAATCTATGTATTGGAACAAAATGGGGAAAAAAATTTAAATTATGATCTTTTAGAGTTGTTTCTTTCCGATAGGAAAATTGGTGGATTATTTTCTGCTACAAAGAGAAGGAATCAAAGAATATTCTCTTTGAGCGTTGATTTGTGTGCCTATAGGTGGAATATTGTGAGGGATTAAATGCACGTATTTGGATTTTCCTGTTCAGAGCTTAGTCGACTTAGGAAATTTTACAACTCATAATAAAAGGAATTGAAGAATATACCTTTATTACATTGAATAATGTGATGAAGTATTCTGAGCATGGGAGGTTATGAAAAAGTATTTCATATTGATGCTATCAGAGTGAAACATCTGAGCCTTTTATTTCCACTCCGAACTAGGAGTATCAAAGAATATTCCTTTTAAATCTCAATTACTATGCTAAAAGTCACAATTTGAAAATGTTAAGGGCACTTGTTCAGAGCTTACCATTCAGAACTCAAAAAATAAGGGATTTTTCATAGCCCAAATAGTAAAGGTATTGAAAAAGAATATTCCCTTCCTCGAGAATAGTACTAACTCAAAAAAAGGAGAATAAACGCATGGAGAAACTTTTATTTTAAAACAACATGGAACAATTAGAGTCGGCCAAGTCACAAGGTTTTCAATGAGTAAGAGTAATGTTTCAACAAACACGAGTTTATTTCCGGGCCAATGATCATTTGACACATTAATTAATAGTCGGGTAGTTTGTACACTTGAGTCATCACACTGTGTTTATCAAAGTTGGAAATTGACCAAAATAAATATTACTCTAAAACGGAAAAAGTGAGAATGGGTGCTCTTAGCAATCAAAATGCATTGGTATTTTGATTGTGTTTTCATCACTCTCTACTTGATTTATTGTTTTCTTAAGTCTTTTGGCCAGTGTCCTTAACCTCCAGTTTCTTCATCAATGTCCCGGTGATTAAGTTTTCTTCATCAATGTCCTGGTGATTAATTTTGCCTGGAAATATTTTTTCTTTGCCCTCTGACCTGCATTCCAAAAGTGTTGTTAGTGTTGATAAATTCCTAGTCTATGCTTTGTAGATTTAAAAATATAAAAAATATACATTTGTTTTATTATTTTTTAAAAGATCATATTATCAAAGACATGTGGTGTATGTTTAAAAATGACTAAGTCATATATAAACTCATTTTTATTTCAAGCCAAACCAAATCTGGCCTCTCGTCTTCATGGATTTTAATAAAATTTTGGGGGTCTGTAGGATTAAGCCACTAGTTAACACACAACCACACTTTCATTCTAAGTCAACACATAAGTCACCAAATCCAAGTGCAAGTGCCAAGTGCCAGCTATGAAAATATCTAGGGTTTTGTTTCACCAACATGCCAAGAAGACAATGAGTTGTTTTTGATAGGGATTTAAAGGTGTCGATTATCAAATTTTGTAAGTGACTCATGCAAAGGTTGTACAAATACATGCACAGGTTCCCTACGATTGGAGATAGCTCATTTTTTGGAGCATTCAACAACTCATTGCTTTAATTCGAAGCCAAATGAAAGTCTTAGTTGTTATGGTTCTGCAGATATGGTAGATATCGGGTTTGAGAGGCCAGTTGCCAGTTATAGTTAGGGTAAGAATGCTATGGTTTTGCTCTCAAAAGTTTTCCAGTGCTCATTGCAGTTCAAAGCCAATTACCTTTAAGTCGAAAGATCTGAAAGCATACAACCATATGTCCAGGAAATAAAAAGTTTCAGGTTCAATCTATGATGGCGCCATCAAATATTATTCCGAGCAACAATTTTAATTATCAGGCCACAAAGCAGAGCCATGAACAAGTATTATTGCCAGTAAAAAAATGGATTGCAGCCTAGTTATTTCAACCTCAAACTTGTGTTAGTGGGCAATGGTAAAGTTGGGGAAAAGGTTCCTTGTGTTGCGTTATGTAAACAATGGCTTCTTAGATTCACAAATAGAAACAATGGTCTTGGTGGCTCGCTTGGTAAAGCTAATGGCATCTTCATTCAGACATATGGAGGAGTCCCTTGATCAAACTAAGGAACTTTCCAGATTGGTGTCTGAGCGCAAATTTGAGGAGGATTTTTCACAAAGTACTTCAAATAATTTTCAATAGTTGCCAAATGACTCAATACTTGCATGCCATATGTGGCCCATTCTGGGAGATATTTTATTAGAACTTGCATACACAGAGATGATTTACACTCACTCAGCCAAAAGAGAGGAGTTGTTTCCGGGTAAAGGAAGTTCGAAGAACAGAAGCCATGGAAGATGGAGTTCTCTTGTTTCTCGTAGACTGGAAAATGGTTATTCAAATTGTTTGAAAAAGAATGTTTTCAAAATCCACATCTGCAGAGATTATTTCATCTGCATGTAAAGAAAGAGACAGAGTATGGAAACAAATACAGGGATGCAACATTGTGCAACATCATCCCAGTGTTTAAATGAAAGAATTGCTCTTTCTCGATATGTACATGTATTCATATGTAACATTGATTTTAATTGGCTTCTATTTACTGCAGATATATTTTATTCCTAAGCCCTACATGATCACCAAGAAGTTCTTTGGATATCTGATAATGGAATTCCATATCTGGAAGGTATTCCAGAAAAGAAACTAAGCTTTTAGATGAAGTGCAACAACCCGCCACATAAGTTGCCGAAAGCACAGATACACATGATGTCCAAGTGAAGGTACTACGTATTTTGATGGAGCTACCTAAAGTTGCACAGAGACACAACAGAGTGACGCTACCTAAATTCACTATCGAATTTATGGCAAAGACGAAGTTTGCACAAAGACGTACCAGAGTGGTGCTACCGAAATTTGCTACCTAAATTTTCGCAGAGACTGAAGTGTGCACAAAATATACGAAGATTTGGTGCTACTTGTCTGGTTTGAGGTTATGCTATAGAGTCTCGTGAAATTTGGTGAAGGCACTACAAAGTGCGCTACTCAGAGTGTTACCCAAAGATGCCACCAACAGATACCAGGAATCAAGGGAAGTCAAGCTAGCATCTTTGTGAGTAGCTAATGATGTAGAAGATTGTAGAAACAACAACTGGCAGCATGACACATGCCCCTGAAGGACACATGGAAAACCAGGAGTTATGCACCAAAGGGGGATCAAGTTAGTTAAAAGTTTGGTTGGATCAGTCACCAACATTTTCCAATTTTATAGCATAGGTTGTTAGTCAAGTTGTTAGATGGAATAACTTCTTAGAGATTTTCATGGGAAGGAGGCTAGCTCGCACCGCCAGCTGTTGCATCCCTTTTTTTTATAAATAGATAGATGAAATGATTTAGTAAGGTGGAATGGTTGAGATAAGGCTCCCGAGTTGTAATCTTTTGACTGAGTGGTCTATGCTCTGGTTATGTATTGGACTTGAGAATTTTTTATTAATGGAAGTTAACTTCTCTTCATTTTCTTATTTATTCTTACTCTGAATGCTCATTAATGGAATATCCTTGTGAGATTCTATAGTTGTATTATAATGGATGTTTGATTATGATGCTACTGTAAATGTTTTCAGGGTCTTAAAGTTTGGTTTCAAGAGGATCTTGTGACTGATCTTTTTCTTCACCTAGATGATAGAAGGCCTAATGATTATAGTAGACTTGTCCATTCCTCTCATTGAAGTCTTCCCTCTATTCACATTTTACTCCCACTTACTGATTGAAGTTAGTCAAGACCTCGATTGCTTGTGCATGCTAGCCCAGATTTATAAGTTAAATCCTTATTATTCTGAGTCTTGTGCATTTGACCTTTTAAAAAACTCATTTACATTTACAAAACTTTTGATGTTACCAAGCTCACCTGATTACAGTCTCGGGTGACGTTTGGAGTGATAACATAATTGGCACCATTGTTGGGGAATGAAAGTGAAGCTAGTTTCCCGGGGAAGAATGACATAGATCTGACTTTTGATGCATACAAAAGGAGGACAAAAAATTGACTGTATCATCTGCTTGGTGACTCCACTATTAAAGACTCCACTGGGAAGGATCTGATTGACAGAAGATGAACAGGTTGAATTTGAAATCCAGGTATCAGTTCATTAGTCTTCTTCATGAACTGTTGTATTTCTTTATCAACTCTTTCATGCTTTTCCCTTCACATGTCAAGAGGATTATTTTATGTTTTGTTTATTCCTATGATCATCAACCTACCTTCATATATCCAACCTTAGAAGAGGAAATCTCACAGCCTTATGTTGTTGATGTTGATCCTATATCCTCATTACAACCTATTCCTAAAGATGAGTTCTGCATTCCAATTCCTCTTGAATCAGAGCATTCTTGTAACCTTGAGGAAATTAAGATTGATTCTAAACCTACTCATACTTCAACACTTTTGGGCATTACTGTTGAACCTTGTCAAATTTCATAATCATCCCACTGCTTTTCAAACTAAAATAAGGATGAAGATGTTCAATCCTTTAAGGCTACCCTATCTCCTTCATCCTTATCCTCTTGATTGCTATGAATATCTTCCCTAGTTTTCTGGAGAGAATCAAGTTTTAGCTGAGAGACACTTGGAATCCTTTGAGGATTTTGTTGAGCAATTTGATATTGTTCATGAAGATGTGATCATGAGATTTTTCTCCAAGTCTTTGATCAGAGATGTTGTTGCATGGTTTAAGGGCCTGAGAGTTGATTCTATTGGCACTTGGATCAAGTTCTCTAATGCTTTCCTGAAGTATTGGGGTGAGAATAAATCACTAGATTCATACCTTGTTGATTTTTATGCTTTGAAGAGAGAGCAGGGTGAATATTTTCCTGTCTTCAATCGAAGATTTTACAATATCTATTATGATATGCCTTTGGAGATCTAGCCTACAGAGACAACTTCCATGATATATTATGTTATGAGCCTTCATTCACAACTTGTTCTTCTCCTGTTAGAAAGGAATTCTTCATCCTTAAGGAGCTTGTTTGAAGATGCTCAAGAGGTAGAGGAGAAGATCCATGCTTCCATAAGGATCCGAGAGCGGGTTGACTTGGAAAATATGTATGCACATAAGCAAACAAGATGTCAGTATGGTTCATCTTTTAAGCAGGAAGCTAATGAATGTGAAATAGATTTGGAACAACATAAAGCATATGATATTATTTCAGATTTGGATCTAAATTCTTCAACATTGGCAGAATATTCTAGAGACATGTATGAATGCGAATTTTATGATCAGTTTGCAGACCCAGTTGAGCCTATGGCAACTAGTGATTGCATAGGCAATTATATGTTCTTCACTGATCTTAATTCATATGATTTTAAGACAGTTTTATCATCATCCCCTAAGCACTATTCCGAAGAAGAAGTGGTAGTTTTTGATGATCATAATTTTATCTCAAGAGAACCAGAAAGTCATCATTCTTCCAGCATAGAGGAAGTCATGGTTGAGCAAGGGTTTTCCTTGGATCAACATTTTGTTTTTGATCTCCATTTCAAATATACGGTGGTAGCCTTCATGGAATCATACATTCCAGAGAACCCAAAAAATTCAGATTTCCTTAGCTCGCACATGTTTCTGAGTGAGTATGGTTTCTTGATTGAATTCTTATCACTGTTGTTAAATTTTAAAAATCATCTGTTGAGCAATGAAAAAGATGTGATTATTTCAGTATTGAAGTTTCTTGGATGGCTATTATGGAAGTCAACATTTACCTAACCAAATTATAGAGCTGGTTAGAGTAGGATATTGTAGTAAATAAGCTCTTTTTTCGAGCATTTATTTCTTCCAGTTTGCAGCAAAAATAACAGTTAGCTTGTGTGAATAAAGGCAGGTTTTGAAGGTGTACATAGATCAGTTGCACATGTATTGAGAATTTTTAGAGATCAATTCCACAAGATAGATGACTCCATAGCCCAATGGACAAGGCAACTAGAACTAGTAGGTTCTTGGAGCCTTGCAGGGAGGTCTCGATCCGAGTTGGAGCCAATTTCTAGCAATCAAAATGCACTGGTATTTTGATTGTGTTTTCATCACTCTCTACTTGATTTATTATTTTCTCAAGTATTTTTGCCAGTGTCCTTAACATCCAAGTTCTTCATCAATATCCTGGTGATTAATTTTGCCCGGAAATATTTTTTCTTTTCCCTCTGACCTGCATTCCAAAAGTGTTGTTAGTGTTGATAAATTCCTAGTCTATGATTTGTAAATTTAAAAATATAAAACATATACATTTGTTTTATTATTTTAAAAAAAATCATATTATCAAAGACATGTGGTGTATGTTTAAAAATGCCTAAGTCATATATAAACTCATTTTTATTTCAATCCAAACCAAATCTGGCCTCTCGGCTTCATGGATTTTAATAAAATTTTGGGGGTCCATAGGATTAAGACACTAGTTAACACACAACGACATTTTCATTCTAAGTCAAAACATAAGTCACCAAAGCCAAGTGCAAGCACCAAGTGCCAGCTCTGCAAATATCTAGGGTCTTGTTTCACCAACATGCCAAGAAGACAATGAGTTGTTTTTGATAAGGATTTACAGGTGTCGATTGTCAAATTTTGTAAGTGAATCATGCAATGGTTGGACAAATACATGCGTAGGTGCCCTACGATTGGAGATAGCTTATTATTTGGAGCATTCAACAGCCCATTGCTTTGATTCAAAGCCAAATGAAAGTCTCAGTTTTTATATTTCTACAGATATGGTAGATATCGGTTTTGAGATGTCGGTTGCCAGATACAGTTAGGGTAAGAATGCTATGGTTTTCCTCTCAGGAGTTTTCCAGTGCACAATGCAGTTCAAAGCCAATTACCTTTAAGTGGAAAGATATGAAAGCATACAACCATATGTCATGGAAATATAAAGTTTCAGGTTCAATCTATGATGCTGCCATCAGATATCATTCCGAGAAACAATTTTAATTATCAGGACATGAGGCAGAGCCATGAACAAGTATTATTTCTAGTAAAAAATTGGATCGCAGCCTAGTTATTTCGACCTCAAACTTGTGTTAGTGGGCGATGGTAAAGTTGAGGAAAAATTTCCTTGTGTTGCGTTATGTAAACAATGGCTTCTTCGATTCACAAATAGTAACAATGGTATTGGTGGCTTTCCTAGTAAAGCTAATGGCATCTTCATTCAAATGTATGGAGGAGTCCCTTGATCCAACTAAGGTGTTGGCATGTTTTCAAACAGAAGGCAAAGTATTTGTTTGTCATTTATGGAAAGCTTAGCCCGATGATGATGAAAAAAAGAAAGTGGCAAGACCAGCAGCGCAACGATGATTGCATGGCAGAAAATCCTGAAATGCGAAAGGATAGAGCATGTCAAAATAACTCCATTTCGGAGTTTCAGAGATCGGGAAATCATATTTCCATATACCAGGTGTTTGAAGTGTAGAAACACTTCACCACAGGACTCCCGAAGTTGCGAAATGTGAAACGCAGAAATCCTGAATCAGGCACAACAAAGACTTGTGAATTCGCGATATATTCCTAACTGTCAGATCAAGGATTGATCTGGACCGTTGATCAGACACGATGAAGGCCCATGAAGTTTTGATAAGATATGGATCATTGGGTCCATAGGACACGTGGTGAAATATCGTCATTTCGCTGACTGGAAAGTCAAAGGAATGGGGTTCCCTAACCTCTCGAATTCACGACATGCGAAATGTCGAAGTGCCGAAATGTGAAAAACACCTTTTGGTGTAGGTTTCAGTTATCGAGAGATTGAGAAGTCAAGAGTCGAGACTCTCCAACACAGGAGTCTCGAAGTCGTGAAATGCAAAACCCCAAAATCTTGAAACAAGCACATCTACCGAAATTTCAGATACCGGGAGTTGGAGGAGTCAAGAGTCAAGACTCTTCATGACAGGAGTCCCAAAGTCGTGAAACCTGAAGTCGCGAAGTGTGAAATAGTGAAATGTCAAAGAATCCATACTCGAAGGTTCGAATACCGGGAGTTGGAGATGTCAAGGACTCTCACATCAAGAGTGTCGAAATCACAAAATGTCGAAATACGAAATTGTGGAAGGTGCTAACAACTAAACTCCATTTCAGATATCACGACTTGGAGATTCGAGATGCTTGCATCTGAAATTCGCGACATGCGAAATCGCAAATGTCGAAATGAGAAATGCCAAAATGATCGAAGCTAGTCTAGCTAAGCTCTTCTTTTGGAGTTTCAGGATCACGACATGGAGTATCAAGTTATCTCATCATGAGGAATGTCGAAATGCTGAAATGTGAAATTGCGAAAGGCGCTAACAACTAATCTCTTTTTTTAGAGTTTTTGGGATTGCGACATGGAGCATGAAGTTATCTCATCACAAGGAATGCCGAAATGGTGAAATAAGCACAAGATCCATCATTTTAATCCAATGGTGCAGGTGAACTTGAATATGATCGGAGGGCTATTGTTCCATCTCATAGTTAATTGAACAGTTACGAATCAGTTAGCAAAACTGATTCATGATTCTTGATCGGTTGGCGTTTCAGTTGCTGAGATGTTTTCTTTGCCTAAGAAGATTTGAAGGGTAATTGACGTCGTTGTGGGGCATAAAAGAAGAACATAGAGACTGTGCGTGGTTGGTAGTTTTGGACTGAAAAAAATGAGTTGAACTGTAGAATTGAAAAACTACAGTATGTGCAGTGTGAAGAAAGCTCAGAGAGAAGGAACAGAAGCTAAACAGAAGAGAAAAGGTGAAGAGAGAAGAATGTGCACATATTAAAGAGGATGAGAAGGACAGAGAAAGAAAATATAGACAGAGACAGCAATTCAAGACAAATATGAACATAGCAGAAGAATAGTGTAGCAGAGAAGAATTGCAGAACAATGTAGAATTGGTAAGAATTGATTTATCTGTGTGTTGTTTATTCCATCATTTATTTGTAATTAGGGTGGAAGGGAGATGCTAGGGAGGACTGTTGTCCTCAGAGGTTCAAGTGGGTGCTTGAACACAGGGAGTTGTAGCTTCCATCTAGTGGCAGCCAGAGAAACCAGGGTGGCAGGGTGGTGCAAGGGAGAACTGTTGTTCTCTGTTTTACAGGTTGGTGCCTATATGATTGGAAGTTGGTGCTTCCATTCAGTGGGTGCTGGAACACTTGGGGAGTTTGTGCTTCCCTCTAGTTGGTGCTAGAGAAACCAGGGAGTTGGTGCTTCCTTCTAGTTGGTGCTAGAGAAACCAAAGAGTTGGTGCTCTCAGCAAGTAGTAGCTTGTAAAACAGAGGTAGTAGCCTCACATTGAGTTGGTGCTCAATTATAGATGATGTACAGAACTTAAAAGATTGCCTATCATTTCGAATAAGAAGAGGTTTTCCCCCTTTATGGGTTTCCTCATGAAAATATGTCTCTGTGTATATCTTATGTGTGACTGATGCTCATTATTTATGCTATCCATATGTTGTATAATATTGATGATCACTTGAAGAAAGTTTAAGAATTGTTTAATTGAATTAAATTGTTTAAGCACAGTAACAATTGATTCAGCCCCCCCCTCTCAGTTGTCTTAGTAATTTCAAAAATTGGTATCAGAGCGGGTTCCTTTTATTTAAAGGTAGATCTGTAAGCTTAAACATGACAAGTCATGAAGGGACTTCATCCAGTAATCCTCCTCTGTTTGATGGAACAAATTTT
>ML821605.1:63547-81248 GCA_009831015.1 Picea engelmannii
GAAGAAAAAGAAGAATGCCACTTAAGAAAATATGATGAAAGTTGGTTGTGGCATAGGAGACTTGGACACCTAAATTTTGATCATATAATCAAGCTCAGAAACAATGGGGCAGTAAAAGATCTTCCAAAGATATCTAAACCATACGACTCTGTTTGTAAACCTTGTATATTGGAAACTTACTCACACTCAGTTCAAATCTAAAAACTTTCCTTCAACAGAAAAACCTCTCCAGTTAGTACATATGGATTTATGTGGACCATCAAGGAAAGAAGGTACAGGAAAAGAAAATTATTTTATGTTGATAATTGATGATTATTCTAGACTAACATGGGTTTCCTTTTTGAAGGAAAAATCTAAAGCATTTGAAAAATTCAAAGTGTTTAAGGCTCTAACTGAGAATCAAACAGGAAAAAGATTAAACGTAGTAAGGTCTAATAGAGGAGGAGAGTTTAGTTCATGGAACTTCAAAGAGTTCTGTGATAAACATGGGATCAAAAGATAGCACACAATTCCAAGGACTCCACAACAAAATGGAGTTGTTGAGAGGAAGAATAGATTAGTACAACAAATGGAAAGATCAATGATGAATGAAAGGAACATACCTCAGACATATTGGGTAGAAGCAATTGATACAATTGTTCATATCCTTAACAAAGCTCATCTCAGGCCACATGGTAACAAGACTCCTTATGAACTATGGTTTGGAAGACCTACTTCAATCAAGCATTTTAAAGTCTTTGGGAGTAAATGTTATATCAAGAACAATGATGAAAATATTCGGAAATATGATGATAGGGATAATGAAGGTATCTTCTTGGGTTATGCTACAAATAGTAAAGGGTACATATGTTACAATAAGAGGCTGCATAAACTAGTTGATTGTATAGACATAAAAGTTGATGAAGAAATCCCAGTCAGAAATGTAAGCATTGTTGAATCAAGAACAAAAGATATAGTTGAAGATGAAGGTGAACAGGTCCAAGGATCAGAAAGAGAAGAATCTGAATCAGATGGAGATACGAATACTCCGACTGACACAAATCAGCAGAAAGAAGCAAAATCAACTCTAAGAATTGTTAGAAAGAATCATCATGAAAATCAGATAATTGGAGATATAAATAAAGGAGTTCAGACAAGAAGGAAATTGATTAAAGACTCAAAACAATCTCATGTTGCTTTTTTATCTATGACTAAACCTAAAAAAAATTATGAAGCCAGCCAACATGATGATTGGATTAGAGCAATGAATGAAGAGCTTAATCAGATTGAGAAGAACAATACTTGGAAGCTTGTCCCTAGACCTGAAGATAAAAATGTAATAGGTTCCAAATGGGTGTTCAAGAATAAAATGAATGAAAAAGGACAGGTTGTTAGAAATAAAGCCAGATTGGTCTGTAAAGGGTATGCACAAGTTGAAGGTCAGGACTTTGATGAAAATTTTGCACCAGTGGCAAGATTGGAAGCAATCAGAATGTTTCTTGTTTATTCATGTCATAAGAACTTTAAAGTTTATCAGATGGATGTTAAGTCAACATTTCTTAATGGAGATCTAGAGGAAGAAGTTTATATGGAGCAACCTGAAGGATTATCATTGACAGATAATCCTAAATATGTTTGTAAGCTGAAGAAGGCCTTATATGGACTAAAACAAGCACCACAAGCTTGGTATTATAGACTGGACAAAATTTTACAAGACAAAGGGTTTAAGAAAGGCACTGTTGACATTAACCTTTACATTAAGTCTGAAGGTGATAATTTGCTAGTTATTATGGTTTATGTAGATGATATTATTTTTGGTTGTACTAATGAATCATCTGTCCAATGGTTTGCTAACTCTATGCAAAGAGATTTTGAGATGTCCATGATAGGAGAACTTTCATATTTTCTTGGCGTACAAGTAAATCAGAGTTCTGCAGGAATATTTATCTCTCAAGAAAAATATTTGAAAGAGATGTTGAAGAAATTTCAGATGGAGGATTCCTCTCATGTTAGCACACCTATGGTGGTTGGTTGCAAGATCAGTCAAGATGATATCTCACCTGATGTTGATCAAAGGACATATCGCTCTATGATAGGAAGTCTTCTGTACATCACAGCATCTCGTCCTGATATAATGCAAGTTGTTGGAATGGTAGATCGTTATCAGTCAGCTCCTAAACAAAGTCACTTGGTAGATGTCACAAGGATATTTAAATGCCTGAAGGGAACAATAACTTATGGTCTATGGTATACCAAAAAACAGAATTTTCAGTTAACTTCTTAGTCAGATGCAGATTGGGCAAACTGTGTTGATGAGAGAAAAAGCACCAGTGGAGGAGCATTCTTTCTGGGTGACTCATTAGTAGCATGGCTTAGTAAAAAGAAAGGATCCATTTCATTATCAACTACAGAGGCAGAATAAATTGTTGCTGCTACTTGTTGCACACAAATTTTATGGATGATACAAATTCTTTCATATTTGAAGGTAACATACACTGATCCCATTCCAATTCACTGTGATAACACCAATGCCATTAGTGTCTCCAAGAATCTTGTTCTTCATTCCAAGACTAAGAATATCCCAATAAAATACCATTTTCTCAGAGAACAAGTTACAAAGAGAATTGTTCAGCTGAATTATATTCCTTCCAGAGAACAGATTGTTGATATCTTTACTAAACCATTAGCAGCAACCCGTTTTGGATATCTTCGTCAAAAGTTGGGGGTACTTATTGAATATCTGGTGTATTTCTAAGATGCTCATAGTTGACAGGGGAAGTATGTACTACAACAGCTCAAGGGGAGCATGTTTCTTATTTGACATTGATGTCAAAGGGGGAGAAAGTGTGGTAATTACAAGGAGGCTAGAGATGCTACATTAGTATAGTTATAGATGCATGTTTTTCAAGGGGTTGCCATCAATGCCAAAGGGGGAGATTGTTGGCATGTTTTCAGAAAGAAGGCAGAGTATTTGTTTGACTTTGATTTCAAGCTCAGCTCGATGATGATGATGAACAAAAGAAAGTGGTAATACCAGCAGCGCAACGATGATTGCATGGCAGAAAATCTCGAAATGCGAAATGACATAGCATGTCAAAATAACTCCATTTTGGAGACCGGGAAATTGGAGTTTTGGAGACTGGGAAATCGGAGTTTCGGATACCGGGTGTTGGAAGTGTAGAAACACTTCACCACAGGAGTCTCGAAGTCGCGAAATGTGAAACGTCGAAATCCTGAATCATGCACAATGAATACTTGTGAATTAGCGATATATTCCTAACCATCAGATCAAGGATTGATCTGGACCGTTGATCAGACATGACGAAGGCCCGTGAAGTTTTGTTAATATCTGGATCGTTGGGTCCATAGGACACATGGCGAAATATCATCATTTCGCTGACTGGAAAGTCAAAGGAACAGGGTTCCCTAACCTCTCAAATTCACGACATGCGAAAGGTCGAAGTGCCAAAATGTGAAAAACACCTTTTGGTGTAGGTTTCAGTTATCGGGAGATTGAGAAGTCAAGAGTCGAGACTCTCCAACATAGGAGTCCCGAATTCACGAAATGAGAAACCCCAAAATCCTGAAATAGGCACATCTACCAGAATTTCGGATATCGGGAGTTGGAGGAGTCAAGTGTCAAAACTCTTCATCACAGGAGTCCCGAAGTCGCGAAGTGCGAAATCGCAAAATGTTAAAGACTCCATATCGGAGGTTCGGATACTGGGATTTGGAGATGTCAAGGACTCTCACATCAAGAGTGTCGAAATCGCGAAATGTCGAAATGCGAAATTGTGGAAGGTGCTAACAACTAAACTCTATTTTGGAGATCACGACTTGGAGAGTCGATATTCTTGCATATGAAATTCGCGACATGTGAAATCGTGAAATGTCGAAATGAGAAATGCCAAAATGATCGAAGCTAGTCTAGCTAAGCTCTTCTTTCAGAGTTTCAGGGATCGTGACATGGAGCATCAAGTTATCTCATCACAAGGAATGTCGAAATGACAAAATGAGAAATTGTGAAAGGTGCTAACAGCTAAGATCTTTTTTCGAAGTTTCGGGGATTGCGACATGGAGCATCAAGTTATCTCATCACGAGGAATGCCGAAATGACAAAATGCCAAATTGTGAAATGGAGAAATAAGCGCAAGATCCATCATTTTAATCCAACAGTGCAGGTGAACTTGAATATAATCGGAGGGCTACTGTTCCATCTCACAGTTAATTGAACAGTTACGAATCGGTTAGCAAAACTTATTCATGATTCTTGATTGGTTGGCATTTCAGTTGCTGAGACGTTTTCTTTGCCTAAGAAGATTCGAAGGGTAACTGCTGTTGTTGTGGGGCATAAAAGAAGAACATAGAGACTGTGCACGGTTGGTAGTTTTGGACTGAAAAAAAATGAGTTGAACTATAGAATTGAAAAAGTACAGTATGTGCAATGTGAAGAAAGCTCAGAGAGAAGGAACAGAAGATGAACAGAAGAGAAAAGGTGAAGAGAGAAGAATGTGCACATATCAAAGAGGATGAGAAGGATAGAGAAAGAATAGATAGACAGAGACAGCATGTCAAGCCAAATATGAACAGAGCAGAAGAATAGTGTAGCAGAGAAGAATTGCAGAACAATGTAGAATTGGTAAGAATTGATTTATCTGTGTGTTGGTTATTCAATCATTTATTTGTAATTAGGGTGGAAGGGAGGTTCTAGGGAGGACTGTTGTCCTCAAACTTTCAAGTGGGTGCTTGAAAACAGGGAGTTGTAGCTTCCATCTGTTGGCAGCCAAAGAAACCAGGGTAGCAGGGTGGTGTAAGGGAGAACTGTTGTTCTCTGTTTTATAGGTTGGTGCCTGTATGATTGGAAGTTGGTTCTTCCATCCAGTTGGTGCTGGAACACTTGGGGAGTTGGTTCTTCCTTCTAATTGGTGCTAGATAAACCAGGGAGTTGGTGCTTCCTTCTAGTTGGTGCTAGAGAAACTAGAGAGTTGGTGCTCTCAGCAAGTAGCAGCTTGTAAAACAGAGGTAGTAGCCTCACATTGAGTTGTTGCTCAATTATAGATGATGTAAAAAACTTAAAAGACTGCCTATCATTTCAAAGAAGAAGAGGTTTTCTCCCTTTATGGGTTTACTCATGAAAATCTATCTCTGTGTATATATTATGTGTGACTGATGCTCATTATTTATGTTGTCCATATGCTGTATAATATTGATGATCACTTTTAGAAAGTTTAAGAATTGTTTAATTGAATTAAATTGTTTAAGCACAGTAACAACTAATTCACCCCCCCCTCTTAGTTGTCTTAGTAATTTCCATATTGGTATCTGAGCGCAAATTTGAGGAGGTGTTTTCATAAAGTACTTCAAATAATTTTCAATAGTTGCCAAATGATTCAATACTTGCACACCATATGCGGCCCATTATGGGAGATATTTTATCATAACTTGCATACACATAGATGATTTACAATGTGAACTCACTCAGCCAAAAGAGAGGAGTTGCTTCCAGGTAAAGGAAGTTCGAAGAACAAAAGCCATGGAAGATGGAGTTCTCTTGTTGCTCGTAGACTGGAAAATGGTAATTCCAATTGTTTGAAAAATAATGTTTTCAAAAGACACAGCTGCAGATATTATTTCATCTACATGCAAAGTAGGAGATAGAGTATGGCAACAAAGACAGGGATGCAACATTGTGCAACATCATCCCAGTGTTTAAATGAAATAATTTCTCTTTCTCGATATGTACATGTATTCATATGTAACTTTGATTTTAATTGGCTTCTATTTAATGCAGATATATTTTATTCCTGAGCCCTACACGATCACTAATAAGTGCTTTGGATATCCGATAATGGAATTCTAGATCTGGAAGGTATTCCAGAAAAGAAGCTAAGCTTTTAGATGAAGTGCAACAACCTGACACATAATCTACCAATTGCACAGAGACACACCAGAGTGGCGCTACCTGAATTCGCTACCGAATTTTTGGCAGAGACGAATTTTGCACAGAGACCTACTAGAGTGGCGCTACCGAAATTCGCTACCTAAATTTTTGCAGAGACTGAAGTCTGCACAAAAGATACGAATATTTGGCGCTACTTATTTTCTACTTGTCTAGTTTGTGTTTACTCTATAGAGTCCCATGAAATTTGGTGAAGGCACTACAAAGTGTGCTACTCAGAGTGCTACCCAAAGATGCTACCAACAGATACCAGGAATCAAGGGAAGTCAAGCTAGCATATTTATGAGTAGCTGATGATGGAGAATATTGCAGAAACAACAACTAGCAACATGATGATAGCCACATGCCCCTGAAGGACACTTGGCAAACCAGGAGTTATGTACCAAAGGGGGATCAAGTTAGTTAAAAGTTTGGTTGGATCAGTCACCAATATTTTCTGATTTTATAGCATAGGTTGTTACTCAAGTTGTTAGATGGAATAAATTCTTAGAGATTTTCATGGGAAGGATGCCAGCTCGCACCACCAGTTGTTGCCTCCCTTTTTGTTATAAATAGATAGATGAAATGATTTAGTAAGGTGGAATGGTTGAGCTGAGGCTCCCGAGTTGTAATATTTTGACTGAGTGGTCTGTGCTCTGGTTATGTATTGGACTTGAGAATTTTTTATTAATGGAAGTCAACTTATCTTCATTTTCTTATTTCTTCTTACCTTGAATGCTCATTAATGGAGGATCCTTGTGAGTTGTTATAGCTGTATTATAATGGATGTTTGATTATAATGCTACTGTAAATGTTTTCAGGGTATTAAAGTTTGGTTTCAAGAGGATCTTGTGATTGATCTTTTTCTTCACCTAGATGCCAGAAGGCCTAATGCTTATAGTAGACTTGTCCATTCCTCTCACTGAAGTCTTCCCTTTGTTCACATTTTACTCCCACTTACTTATTGAAGTTAGTCAATACCTCGATTGCTTGTGCATGCTAGCCTAGATTTATGAGTTAAACCCTTATTATTCCGAGTCTTGTCCATTTGACCTTTTAAAATACTCATTTACATTTACAAAACTTTTGATGTTACCAAGCTCACCTGATTATAGTCTAGGGTGAATTTTGGAGTGATAACAGGTTCTAACATTCATTAGAATAAGACTTTGAGGATTGAGAAAAAGGAAAAATTGATGGGTGTAGAAAAGAGGGTAAACAATAAATTTTGGAACACAAATAGTAGTAGAAGTAAGGATTTTCAAGCTGTAATAAACAAAGAACAATTTCCATATGTCAATACCTCTCCAAGCGCTTAATAATATAGTACCTTTAAAAAACAATTAGAATGGGGGTACCCACTCAAAATATCTCATTAGAAACATATTCTGAATGGGTAGTTGTGGGGGAGTCACAACAAATGACGATTTATAGGGAAGAACTAGTTATCTTTGATAAAAAATCAACTTGGACACATCATGACTTTTACATGGCCTTTTAAACAACTTTTTAACAATGTAGATATTATGGTTCCCACATCTTCTAGCCTTGGGAAAAAACATAAAGGTGACCTAGTACAAATGATCTTTTGCATAATTATTGTGAGAAATATAGGATGCTTCATTAGTTTCTTATATAAAAAGGAATCCTATGGGGAAGAGACACCACGTATGAGTATTTTTTGACTATTTATAGAACAAAGTGTGTTCCTCACCTCTCTTTTCCTGGCTTTGATTTGCTGCCAACGAGTGTCCATAGGCTCGACGAAGTTTCCTTGGTATCATACAAGCATGGACCTGCTGCCAGTGAGCATCCATATCCCCGATGAGTTTAATTTTACTTCCCACACTGATAATAGTTCTTTTTACTTCCTGATGATTTTTCTCTAACATTCACCCTTTTAGATATGTAGTTTATGTATTGCTTTTGCAATATGGGTGAGTAGGAAGCCGGGTTATACACGAGTTAATTTAATATTCTAGTCTTATTCGGCGGTTTATCCTCATGGTTCCACCCACATAAGTCACAAATGCATTTGAATTTCAGGGATATCCATGGGAGTGTCACTGGAATTATGCAGAAGAGATCCAAAGATAGGACCCCTCTTGAATTTGTGTCTAAAATTGGTAATGCATGAGAGTGATCACACAGTTAATGATAACTATCATCAACTTCTTAAAGGTGTTAAGATTTACTAGTATGGAATTTCTCTTTGGAACAAGTAAAAAAGTCACTCCTTTCAATACAACCATCAATCATTTAAACAAGCACTAATCACAAGGTAACCTGATTGCTTCAACACGTAAAGGAACTTTCACAGGGAAATGCATTAACTTTCTTAAAAAATATTGGGTTTATTTCATGGAAGTGACTGATTGATCAATGGTAATGAGAAGAGAGTTATTCTAAATTGAAAAAAGGAAAAAAGAAAAGTTCAGACTATTATCACTCTATAAATTTTCCTGGATGAGAAAACAAATGACAGAGGTAACCTACAGACCAACTTTGAGACTGGAAACTAGCCTTTCCAGTATGGAGAGGGGTCTCTTTGAGACTTAGTCTCTAATAGATAATGATTTTGGACTGCTGGCTAGATTTAAGTGTTTGGGAAGTGTTTTTGGTTTCACTGGAAAGGGGATACAAAAAATTGGGCTATGGAGTCAACCTCCTGAAAGTGAGAGAAATCAATGACTCGGTAATGAAACTTTGAGAGGATAAAGGATAAGTAGGAAATGGTCTTTTAGTGCAAATTACGTTGTGTGTGGAGATACAAAGAGTACATAAAGCAACTCAGAGCACCATTAAAGATGAATTCTAACTTACTTAGAAGAAAACACAGAGTTTAAATGGCGAAGTCTAAAGCATCACGTGAAGAATTTTAGACTTATCAAACTTTCCAATTTAAAAAAAAAGGAAAGGCATGAACATACAAAAAACATGAAGTACATACATAGATAGGGTCACAATACATCAAACCATCGCCATTAGAATATTTTCATGAAATCCTCAAGACTTCTGCATTATATTTATGTCGAATTCAAAGGTTACATTCAAGAGTCCTCTGTCTACACTACTTTGCCAACCAACTTGGATTACATTGAAAATATACCATATATAGAGAAAAATCCACCCCTTGGGCTGCTATGCTTCAAACTACTTCTCCTAGAATTTCGGTTTCTGTTACTCCCTGCCAGATGACCTTTCGAATGGAGTTTACTAAAAATGGAAATGTGACTACACTCAATCATGTCATAACTGACGTCTTCGTCTTGATCGTTTAGTCATGAGTAATATTCGATCATAAGGAAATGATGCATCAATGTTTCTCTTTTGTGGGGTGCCTGAATGATCGTGAGCACTGTTGAAAACTCTGTCACCTTATGTAACGGGCTCTGGTTGTTGTCACACGATTGCTAGTTGTAGTATGCATGTGGATTGATGCTTTGGAATATTTCCATCGACTGTTTCTCATGTGTTCCCATTAGAAACTATGGTCCGGGGACCACACATTTCCTCCAAAACTATCAGGCATTTCATTTACACTTGTCTTCCTCTATAGGTGGGTTTACAACATCTGTGCGATGAATATTCACCGTGCGGGTGCCCTGTCATAATTATTATTTCTCTGTAGGAAACAAGACACTCGGGAATAAAGATTTCATACTACATTCAAAAAGACAAAATGGAGTCATGTCAATCATGCCTCTAGCCTCACCTGCAGCCCTAATAATCTGAGTGTTTTCCTAAGAGACCAATTTCATCGGTTCATATTCTTCACTTGTCTCCACAAGACCGCATTCCCTTTCAGCTTTGCTTGAGCACTGGAAAGAGCCACGCAAGAGTTATTCATGGACGGTTCACATTCCTTGAAGTGCTCTACGATTATTTCCTCTAAAATCCTCTGTTCCTCACGCATCTGAATGATTATGTCTTGCACCTCTCTGAGTTGTCCTTGGAGACAATTTACATTCCCTTCTCGGCTCGGCGACGTTGTCTCTTCTCTATTCTCCTGATATAATTCGACAATAGCGAGCTCCGCTTGCTTTAGTTGTTGCACCGACTCCTGAGCCTCCACGTTTTCAATGCCCAACCTTCTCCGTCTTTCACTAATTCCCCTACTCGAACCTTGGACAGGTTCAAGCCGAACATCGTTCATGAGTAACTTCTCATCATATTGGCTGCTTGGTTCAGTGAGAGCTTGGGTCTCCTCGAGCTTCTTGATCAACCTCAGTCTACCTCTTTTTCAGGGTGTTGGTTGGTGGGATGAAGAATCTTCTATTTCTTTTCCTTTTCCTGTAGCCTCTTCCATTCTTTCCCCCATGCATAGAGGGAAATCTCCTTTGGGGTCTCTGGGGATGTCGACTGAAACTAGAAATGATTCCCATTATTTGTCCAACCGTCTCAATTCTTAGACTACCAACAACTTGATCAATGACAGATGGAATAATTTCTTCCTCGGTTGGTCAGCTTCGGCGTAGACATTGTCCTCCATCCTTTCTAGGCTTCGATGCAAGAATAAAGGTAAGTTCAGAAGTTTTTTCCCCATGAAGTGCATTAGCATCCTGATGTGATGTGGGTATATTCTGGAAAACCTTCTTTCAAAGGTGAAATACCTTCTAATGACCTTTAGGATATTTTGGAGAGGCTCCCGAAGATACCGACTCAGAACGCCCGCTCTGATTTTCCCATTCAGGTTGTTTGGCTTGATAAAGTCTTCATAGAATAATACATCTAAAGGAATGCCTTTAGACCACTTCTCACCATGTGGAGGGATCTCTGTCGCAACTGACAGAGTTTCCTACGTCACCCAGAACATGATTCCACAATGGTTGCACAAAACCCGTTAAAACATAGCACGAACTGTTCATCCATATTCGAGTTGTATCCTTTGATCTTCTCACAATAGTGCATGCATCCAACCTACTCAAAAGATGCCCTGCTATTCGGATCTTAATTGATTAATTCCAGGTCCTAAGGCTCGAACCTCATGGACCTACCACCTTGCGCCTTCTTTCTTATGCCTTAGGATGTTGCCATGATGCAAAGGTGTATTTGTTTCACGCACGTGGTAATGAATGGCGACACCCTCTTTGTGCGGAAAATGAGAATGATATACTGTGTAGAGACCTGTTGGAAAGGTAGTGACATAGACTTTGCGCGAAAAGCGAAATCAACTCTAGGAGTCCACTGCACGACCGCTAGGCACTATGAAAATTTTGGCGCAGAAGGAGATCAGTGTGGTGATAAAAGAAACTATAGGATCGTCTTAGTAAGGAATCATGACAAAAAATTCTAGTGTGGTAGAGAGGTTCTGAGAGGGTTGTCGCGAGGAAGAGAATTGAGATGTGGAAAGAAATCCAACACGATAGGAAGAAAACCCAAAGAAGAGAAGATGACCGTGAGAAGAACTATTGTATGGCACACTAGCTCGTAGTGAACTCCAACATGCTTCAAACAATGACTGAAAATGAAGGATATGTGACAATTTGATTGAACATAATTACGACACAAACGATGGAAATGAACCTTCCCATAACGAAAGAACCTAGGACTTGCAGAAAAAAACACAAACAACGCACAAATTCAGAAGGTAAATGAGAGGCATGCAAGGTGACCAGTATTTATACTTGAATGGGTGGGGGATGGAATCATGGAAGAGGATGGTAAATCCATGGTAACGAGAAGTTTGGAAGTAGGCTGAATATTTGCGCAACAAACTCGTGCGACGAGTACAATTTGAAGTGTGAAAAGTACAGATGATAAGAGCTACAGAGTATACGTGATATGAGCATCATGATTTCTTAACCTTTTTGAATTCATAATTAGGTAATGATGGTCATTATATCTGTCGACATGGCCCTCATTCCAACAACTTTCCTCGACCTCTGGTATGTAAATTCCTTCTTTTTGAAAGGACTCGCTCTTACGGGAAAAGAGCCTTTACAAGTCACACATGAATAATTACAACTCCCTTTCCCGACTCCAAGGGTCAGACCCACCACTTTCTAACTTCACACGCTTTGACACACGAACTACGACTCATCTAGGACTGAATCTAACTGTAAAATTACGATGTTAACAACTGGCTCCAATGGGGATGCTATCCTCTTGGTGAGGTGGAAAATAACAACATACCAGGTGCTTGAACATTGGGCTTTGTTTGATTTACAGACTCTAAAAAAATAAAAAATACTCATCCCAGACACTCTTGACACAGTTACGACTAGACTCAGCATAAACTTAGGGCCTTCACTTCGATATTCAATTTTCTGGTGAAACTGACTCGAAATGCCTTCTTTGAAAATATAAAAATGGCTATTTACAATGACACGACAAACTGAAAAAGAATTACTAAACTAGATAATGTTTGAGGAACCTGTCATTCACAGCCCCCCTGCCAATGAGCTCTCCATTAAGTTATTGTAGAAAACATGCATTGTTCCTGTGATACACGAAAATCCTGAATGACCCAATCCAAATATGATCGAACTTTCCATGCTTCCCTTTGTCTTCATTCCTCGCGTCCCACTTCAACACCAGATCATTTACCTTGAAATGCTCCTACTTAGTGTGCTTATCGAAAATCCTCTTCATTCTATATTGGTGAAGTTGTGATTTGTTGAAGACTTATTCCCTCATTTGATGCACATGGACCAATTGGTTTATCCTCCTTTGAGCATCATTTGGTTTGGCTTCTTTCTCTTGCAACAATCTTCTGACTGGAAATCCCAATAAGGTGGGGAAAATTGCCTCTGCGCCATATACAATTTGGAAAGGAGATGTGGAGATGGACTTTTTGGTAGTGATTATGTCAGCCCATAGCGCATAGATAATATTTTTGTGCCAAGCCTTCTTGTTGTCATTCATAAGTTTCTTAATAATTTTGGTTAAAATTTTGTTAGATCACTCTGCCAATCCATTACCATGTGGGTAATAATCCGTAGAATGTCCCAGAGTTATGTTGTAATCACTACAGAACTTCTCCATCTTATTAGGCCTAAAATTCATCACATTGTTGGTGATAATATTGACTGGGAAACCGAATCTAGAGAATATATTAGTCTCTAAAAACTGAATGATAATTGTGTCGGTATCTTGCCTTGTGAGGACCACTTATATCCACTTGGTGAAGTAGTCCCTAGTTGTCAGTATCCATCTATATTGAGCCAAAGATGGAGGATGAATCTCTCCTATAAAATCTAGATCCCATTGCATAAACGGTGCTTCGACAGAGATAGGCCTTAGAGGTAGGGGTTGCAACTTTCTTTTCCCCTTGAATATCTAACACTCGTGGCAACTTGACACTTCCTTGTATACGTCTGCAAAAATGTTGGGCCAATAATATTGCGCCCTCAATATTTTGTGCTCAATGTTCTTCCAATAATGATTCCCCCTGCAATATCCTCTATGGAAATCCTTGATAGATCATTATGTATCTTCCTCCAACAAACAATTCAACAAGATCCCTCCTGGATCCTTCCAATACAGAGAATTGTACAGGATGAAAAACTTAGCTTCTTTCAACTTCAAAAATCTGGATTTGGTTTTTCTCAATCTTGTAGGAGCTTGTAAATTCCTTAACATGTAAATAATGTTAGTGTACCAAGGAAAACCGATGAATTTTCGAGACACCTGCAACACTGTTTCGTCTTGTGGAGTATCAGATAGATCAACAACAAAATTTATTCCCAAAACATCACAGTTCGAATGCGCCATTAATTTTTCTAGCCCCTGAACCTTAATCAGCTTTGTGGGATTGATTTCGAGGTCATATTACAACATCACTATGATCCATTTACCCCTTCTCCCTTCAGGATCAGACTGACTCAATATATCCTTCATAGAATTGCTAGGAACATAAGAAATGACACAAGAATGCAGTATATAAGTTTTGAATTCCTTGAGGGACTTAACCAAGGAATACGATTGTTTTTCCATGATATCATACCTTAGTGGGGAGTCTCTCAATGTTCTACTGAAATAAGCTATGGGGTTTTCGAAATTCATCTCATCCTTCTGTAACAAGACATTGATGATGGTGTGTTCTGAGGAAAAAGAAAATAGGATAAAGTTCTTTGTGAAATCTGGGCTGGCCAACACTGGAGCTTTGTTTAGTTCCACCTTAATATCTTCGAAAGACTTCCTGGATTCAAGATTCCACTTTATCTCATTACCTTTCCTGAGCATATTCGTGATGTGCTTTATAATCTCGGACAAATTTGAAATGAACCTCCTCAGAAAATTTACCTTTCCTAGGAAAGATTGCACCTACTTCTTGCTCCTAGGAGTGTCAATATTCATAATCCCTTCCACCCTGTTGGGGTCTATATTTATGCCTTCCTTCGAGATGATGTGTCCAAGAATATTTCCTTCTTGCATCCTGAATTTTTATTTTTTTCGGATTTAATGAGATGCCAATCTTTTTTCATTTCTGGAAGACTTTCTTTAGATGATCTAGGTGTTGTTCACCGGAATCAAAAAACATCGTGATATCATCCAAGTAAATCATGGTAAACTTGACTTTCTCTTCAACAAATGCTATATCTATGGCCCTTTGGAAATTCTCTCCAACGTTCATAATCCCAAAAGGAATTTTTGCATACATGAATGTAAAACAAGGGGTTGTAAAGGTTTTCTTCTCCCGGTCGTCCGGTTGCACCATGATCTAATTGTAACCAAAAAAACCATCCAGCATCGACATTTTCTGGGATCCAACCACCTTCTATAGGATATGATCCATCTTAGGAAGTGGATAGTTGTATTTGATAGACACCCTGTTTAAATTACGAAAGTATACACATAATCTTATTTCGTCGCTTTTCTTCCTTACATGCACAAGGTTAGCCACCCATTTTGAAAATCTCAAGGATGCAATAATTTTGGCATCAAATAGTTTCTTTACTTCCTTTTCAATTAGTGGCAGAAAAAAAGGGTTGATTCATCTCAAATTTTGTTTGACAGGTTTCTGATCTTCTTTGATGGGGATCACATGCTGAATTACTCCAGTGTCATAAACCTTCAAGTCTTTGTAACTCCATGCAAAAACATCAGGGAAATATTTCATGAGGCTGATATACCTTTGTTTGATTTATGGGCTTATTGTTTTTGATATCCTGATTATATTAGGATTCTCTTGAGCATCAATGTTGTAATCCTTGATATCTTCATCATTTGAAGTGATTCTAGGATTTTTGGCTACATCATTTTCATCAAACAATTTTTCTAGTGGGACCAAAACTTTGGGGATGATGTTGTTTTTTAGCTGCAATATATACATTCTAGCTATTTGATTCTAAAAGGGGTCTTCGTTATTGCACAAAGTTGTGTCTTCATCCTCTTCATAACCACTTTCATCATCAATATTAACGTTAGCGAACTTGTCGCTCATTTGGAGGAATATCTCAACCTGTTTATCATCTTCAAACACTTGCCAATATTTGATGCTATATAGTACTGTGGGCTTGTGTTTGACTTCAGTTTTATACTTCCTATTGGGAAAAATCATAATTTCAAACACTGAAGCTGAGGTGACCAGGGCATCTGCAATTTGCTTCTTCCCCTTGGGAATCACTGACAATTTGTACTTTGAAAACTCCTCAAGGAGATATATCACTAGATTTATATATGCTCTTAGTCTAGGATGCTTGGACTGGTATACACATTTCACCTGATTTATGATGAGCTCAGAGTCTCCATGCACTGCTATCCTTTTAGTGCCCAATTCCTTTAAAGTTCTCAAACCCAAAATTAAGGCCTCATACTCTATCATGTAATTTGTACAATCAAAGGAGATATTATAAGAGCAGAGTTTTGTACCCACTTTTGGAGGGTTTATCCACACGCTAGCTCTGACTCCCTCCCTGCTGACAGTGTCGTCAAAGCTCATATTCCAAATCTCATTTTTTGCGTAGTTTCTCTGATCTGCACATTCCTCTGCTCGATTCTCTGCCTTGTCTCCGATAGTCATGACATTTGTTTGATCCCCCTCTTCAAAACTCAAGTCATTATAAAAAATGGAGGAGTCAACTTCGGTGTCGACATAGTAAATAGGATGATTATTCGGTTGGGTTTTTCTACTCACCATGTACTTGAGCAACACCTCTCTATACAGTCCTCTTTCTTGGCCAAAAACAAGGATGGTATCATAAGACATGTCCATCTGCAAGGTTCCCTTTAATTGTGCGGCCCAATATCTAGATAACAACATGCCGAACTTTGGGGGAATGTCGGAAACCACCACATCCATGACCATATTCTTCGATGGAATTTGAGATAATGAAACGACCAAGTATTTGATAAAACCAAAGCATTTCTCCTTTCTTGAGTCGAAAGAGAAAAGATATTTATAAGTTCTTGTGATGTCCAAGCCTAACTCATCCATGACCACCTTTGGCATGAGTTTATGTGACGCACCTGAACCCAACATGGTGTTATGTAGAGTCATGTCATGAATTTTGAGGCTAACATAGAAAGGAGGAACATCATCAGTATCACCACTTTCTTCTATGCGCAGACCAAATAAGATAGCAGGGTGGTCATCTTGGATATTCAAGGTGTCATGAGCTTCTTCCATTTTCAACATCTTAATGATTTGGTTTCTATACTCTCCTTTCTTGATTAGCTCATTAAAAGGAACAAAGATTTTGATTTTGGCCATTTCGCTCTCAAAATTAAAAGGAGGAGGATGTTTATCTACCACTTTGATCCCTGTTTCCTTACTTGCCTCGGGTGATTTCTTTATGGATTCTTCTTTTGATTTCCCTTTCTCCATCGCATCCCTTGATGAACTATCTTTCTTTGGTTGGATAGAAGAAGGAGTGTTCACCTGAGGTTCCTTTGCAGGATTTTCTTTCGGAAGCTCTGCGGGCGTCTTTTTGCTTCTAAGGTTATATTTCTTCTAAAACTACATGATTGCATTGTGATATCCCTTCCTGAACTCCTCTGTTTCTGAAGACAATGCATCACCTGTTCCAGCATAAAGCCATTATTCGCATCCATAAATTAACCGTGTTCTCCTTTTGTTAAGAACACATATGTATCTATATCATCATAGCAATGCATTTGGTCTTGGATCATTTGATCAAACTCTTCATTAGCATAATTTTTTTGGAACAAAGGCCTTATTTGTTGATCACCTTGGTCTCTTTGGTCACTTTTCCTGATTTGCGGGACTGAATCTCTCCTAAAATTTTGATTTCTAGGTTGGAAATTGTTTTTCTCCTTGGTGGCAGACTTGTTTTCCATGAACATTCTTTCCATGAGCCTTTCCATGCACTACTACATATGGGTGGATTATTCCATGAAAAATTTCCACGCTTCCACTAGTTTCATATTTTTTTTAAATAGGGCGGGATTTTCGTCGCTATTTCCATGAACGTTCGTTGCAATATCGATGAAAATCTTAATTTAACCTAGTCGGGATTTTTGTCGCTATAGCTACAAACTTTCGTGGCAACAGCGACGAAAATTTTGTCTATCTCATTGGTCGGTGTTAACAGCAAGTTGACTATTTTATCAATATATACGTGACTTTAAGAGACTTTGCGACACAATTGCTATAGTTGCGACATTGTTCTTGGCTTTTGTTTGAGCTGTTTATTTTTTCCGTCACCCACCGGTTGAACAAATCCAATTCTCGATTTACATAGCTCAGATTTTGAACTTGCAAGGTTAGTATGTTATTTTTTATTGATGTACTCATTTAACTTGTAATTTTTTTTTCAAATGTCCAAATTGCATTTAGATTATTTTTTCCTTGATAATATATTTATATAATATGTGTAG
>ML821606.1:0-48831 GCA_009831015.1 Picea engelmannii
TGCATTTGTTGTTGTGGTTACACTAATTCTACTAGCATGCATCCACATCAAGTTGATATCAATGCATCATTTCAAACATAATTGTTGGAGTTCATGCATAGTTTAAGACAAACAATTTCTCTTGAATGAAGAACGACATCGAGTAAGATTTACAAAATTGCAACCGACCATGGTGGAAGTTCTTGGTATTAATAGAAAGATAGGGTCTATGTATGGACAATTAACCACAAGGTATGATCAATGATTCACCCATTATGGTTGAGGTACAATTAGTGACTCACATGACAAACGAGGGTGAGCTACATTAAGTGACTCATTGATTATAAGTGAGGTATGGTTGGTATCTATCAAAATTCATTTGGAAGTAATCTTAACCCAAAATTGAGTAGTATTGGAGGAGGTTAATTGTGAAACAAGGTCCCTCACTCAAATTTTAAACCAAGGTGGATATCTCACTCTATAATGACCATTGGATGCCCTTAGACATGATAATTGGTTAAGGTAAATGGATTCGTTTTATGAAGTGTGGAACTTCATAAATGAGGATAAAGTCACCTTGTAAAAGAAAAATTGCACATGTGAAGAATGTTTACTAGGGTGGGAGAATTTATACTGCACAAAATGGCCCTTAGTGCCATGTACTTCTTGTCATGGGATGATTTTAAAGTTTTTATTAAGGACACATTGTGTTTCTCTCTGTGATCCTACTAACGTCATTGTGTTTCTCTCTGTGATTCTACTAATGTCATTGGATCACTGAGAGAATCAACAACCAAAATCACTAATATCTTGTGATTGTTCTATCTTGTGATTGTGTTTCTCTCAGTGATCATTGGAAAAGAAAAAACCTCATTGTTATCGTTCAAGAAAATTAGGGCTTTTTGTTGGAGAGGAATTTTTTCCTAAAAACCATCTAGAAAAGTGCGCCCTAGCCTAGGGAAATCTTTGGCACCTTAAGCACACATTTTCAATGGTCATACACTTTGAAAATTCAAACCCTATTTTTGACTGGTACCAGAAAACCAGAAGTACCAAAAAACCAGAAAACTAGATGTACTAGAAAACTAGGAAACCAGAACCAATACCTGAACTATCATTCCAGATTTCCGTAGTTCAAGTTTCAAGGGGAAAAACTTGAAATTTTTGAAATCTAACAACTCCAACAAACTCACCTTATCCCAGTGCATCTAGTCCCTGGATCAAAATTTCAAAATTTGAAGTTTGAAAAATTAGGGTTTCCTCATAAAACTTTCAGTTGCAATTACAGTTTCAGTTTCAGAATCACTTGTAGTATCAATTGCAGTTGCAGTATCAGGTGAAGTATCAACTGTAGTACCAGTTGTAGTCATCCTTGAAGTTTTTAAAAGGGTTGGTAATTATTACCACTCCTACTAGATGGTGCCACTACCTGCAAATATTATCAGAGGTATGTATTCAGATATGTTTAAATTGTTAATCTTTAAAGGGTATTTTCAGGAGAAGGGATCTCTTGCCATAGATCTAGAAGGATCTCAGATCCAACACATTTAGAGGAATAATGCAGCCCATGTTTGATTATTCCAATATGCATCTATTTGTTATGACATTATTTTGATCTAGGTTGCATGTTGAAGCTATGACCATCATACTAACCTTTGGTCAAAATTAAAGTCAAGGTATTAGATTGATTAAAGTTGAGATCATAGAGTTTATTCTCTAACCCAACCTTCTGTTAAGATAACATATTGTCTTAGTACATAAGACGTGTTGAAGAAAGCACTTGTCATCTTGATTGAAGGATACTTGGAAGAAAAACAACACACTCCATGAGGACAAGACTCCATGTTTGATTAATTAAGTTGATAAGATTCAATGTTGCACATGACAAGTTGATAACTACCCCATTACAAGTAAACACTATAGTTGAGGAAGGAGTCTTTGAAAAATATTATACTTGGTAGCATGTGAGTAGATTGAGATAAATGATTAATGCAATCATTTACCAGAGACAACTAACATCTCCTCTAGGAGAAACTTCTTGTATTGGTTCCAGGTTACCATGGAGGAATGTTTGATCACAACACTAGAAGAGTGTTAATCTCATTTCGTATTGTATCTCTTACTTTTGATCTTTGTTTCAGGTAGGTCACAAATGATAGCCCTAAAGGAGCTACTTTGAAGATTATTCGTGCTATTTTTTTATTACTATAATCAAAAGAGTATTATTCTTGCTTGTTGTTTCGTTGACCTTGTTTCAGGTCACACGTGATAACCATGTGGAAGCTATAGTGAAGGTAGAGGAAGGAAACATATTAGATGAGACATGAAAAAGACTATTTACATGACCATATACATTCATGTACCAAAGAAGATGAAGAAGAAGCTATTTTTGAGATCCAGAGTGTCTCATATGGAGATTGATTGTAAGGAGAAGAAGGCTCCAAAGATGACCAAACATTAGAACAAGAACTCGCAGTAGACTTGGTCAAAGAATAATGAAGCCACCTTTACGGGAAGCATAACTCGTTTGAAGTCTAAACATTAGAACAAGAACTCACAGTAGACTTGGTCAAAGAATAATGAAGCCACCTTGACGGGAAGCATAACTTGTTTGAACTCTGATTCAACCTTTCATATTTAGACTTGGTATTCAACACCACGTATACCCCATAAGAGATGATAAAGTCCTTGTAGACTCAAAATAAATCAAGAGTAAGTCCGATCTCAGAAAGGATCGGATGAAGAGACAACTTCCAGGACTGGGAGACATATTTCATGAGAAGACTTGATCGTAGCTTCATAAACTTCTAGAAGATATGAAATCTCCTGGGAAGATTCCCTTGTTTAAGTGACATAGAAGTAAGCTAGTCAGAAAGACTAGGATATGGATTTTTCCATGAGACTAGAAATTCCAAGATTGATCTAACAGATCAAGCATGTTGCAGATGTACAAAGCCTGATGTGTATCCAAAGGATTCTCTCAGCAAGAGGGAGAATACTATGACGAGACAATTACTCCAGTAATTGAAGAAATTGTTCTAGTATTCAAGAAGATAACTAGAACAACCATGATTCATATATAGTATGAGATGCAGGGGGAGAAATACCCATATTTAAAATTGAGTGGCAGTCGGTGCAATACATTAGTTGGGTCATGGAGACATGACTAAAATAAAAGATAGAGTTACCTCCATGAAAGAAGAAGAGCTACCTTCAGTATCAGTTATTGAGCCACTCTTAGTTTCAGATAAAGTTGTTGCCATGATGGAGTAGGGGATTTACTCTCAGATTTTAACAGTCACAATGAGAATGGAGCAACTATTCCCAGCTTCAGAGCAACTGTAGGTGCAGAGTCCCAGTTCTAGAAGGAAAAATTGCAGAAAGAGTAGAGGACATACTCTCAGACAGTGAGACAGATGGTGCTTTGCAGAAAGCACATAGAGCTAGCACATGACTGTGCATATTGAGTTGCAGTTGAGCAAGTGTAATAGATTGGTACAAAGTGATGTTAAAATTTGATTTGAAGTTGAAGATAAAAAGACTCATGTGTGCAAGATGAAGCAATCTCCTAGAGCTTGTTATGACATAATTGACAGTTTCCCGACTAGTTTGGGCTTTACCAAAAGTAAAGTTGATTCTAACCTTTACTTCAAGGTTATGAGCCAGTTAAATTATTGTTGTATATGGATGAATTATTATTAACTAGAGAAGAAATGCTCATCACAAAATATTAAGAAGACTCTCACTACAAAATTTGAGATGAAAAACCTAGGCTTGATGCATTATTACTTAGGTCTTGAATTTTGGCAGAGCCCAGAGAAGATCTTCCTTAACCAAGGGAAGTATACAGTTGAAATACTGAAGAGGTGTGATATGTTGGAATATAAATCCACGAACACACCCATGGAAATGAAGTTGAAACTATTGGTAGATACTTCGTCAGAATTGGTTGATGCTACTCTATACAGACAAATTATTGGTTCGTTGATATATATGACGAATACTAGACCAGATATACGTTTTTCTATGAACACCTTTTGAGTCAGTATTTGGTAGAGCCCAGATGTGTTCACCTTGTAGCTACAAAACATATGATGAGATACCTTCAGGGTACATTGGATTTTGGTCTCAGTTATAATGGAGATCATGACGTCAAACTGAGTGGATATACCGATTCAGATTGGGCTGGAAGTGTCTCTGACAAAAAGAACACCTCAGGATGTTGTTTCAGTCTGGGGTCAACCATGATCTCATGGAAGAGTAGGAAGTAATCAATTATTTCTCTCAACATGACATAAACATAATACATTGTTGCATGGTCTGCCATTTGTGAAGCCATACAACTTTGGAAGTTGTTGACATGTCTATTTAATTTGGAGATGGAAGCAACCACAATTCTATGTGACAACCAGAGTTGCATAAAAATGATAGAGAACCCTATGTTCCATGACAAGTCAAAACACATTGAAATCCAATATCACTACATTCGTGATATGGTGCAGAGGAGCCATAAAGCTGCATTATGTTGGCACAGATGAGCAAGTTGTAGATGTGTTGACCAAACCTCTGTCTCATGTAAATTTTGAGCACTTTCGAGACAAGCTTGGTGTAGTCCGAAAGGACCTCCCTCGAAAGGGGGAGTAGTGTTGATGCCATCCTAGTGATGAAGATTTATAGCTTCGTGCTGATGTTGTTGTGATGCCAGCCTAGTGTTGAATATTTCCAACTTCGCGCTGATGTTATTTTGATGCCAACCTAGTGCTGAAGATTTCTAGCTTCGTGCTGATGTTGTTGTGATGCTAGCCTAGTTCCGAAGATTTCCAAATTCGTGCTAATGTTGTTGAGATGCTAGCTTCGTGATGAAGATTTCCAGCTTCGTGCTGATGTTGTTGTGATGCTATCTTTTTGATGAATATTTACAGCTTCGTGCTGATGTTATTAAGATGCCAACTTCATAATGAAGATTTCCAGCTTCGTGCTGATATTGTTGAGATGCCAGCTTCGTGCTGAAGATTTACAATCTAGTGCTGATGTTGATGATGCTCTAGTCTTCGTGCTGTGATGATGTTGTTGTTGATGTTGTATTAGCCTTGTGATGTTATTGATGATGATGATGTATTAGTGTTATACTAATCCATGTTGATGCAAATGATGATGATGCCATTCCATCTCCTTGATGTGGATGATGATATTGATGATGAGAAAAACTTCTGATGATTTATAGATATGCCAATCAATGTTCCATATGTTGTTGATGTTTCTTCCTTCTCTCTCTCTCTTGATGATGTTGTATAATACCCTTCTTGTTAAGGGGGAGTGTTGAAATATTGTAACTTCAAAGAGTATTCTATTTATTATTGAGTTATTATTCATCTGATCAATCTCGTTTTGTGGATTGATCATGTCGGACATCGTAATTGACTAAATCCCATTTTGCAGAATGGTCAAACCCTAATTGTATTATGCAAATTAAGAAGTTGGCCCCCAAGCTTAATTAAAGTGGTTTTAAACACTAAGAATACAATTTGTCTCTGCCCAGTGAAGAGACACCTTTCGAACGCCTACCAGCTTATATAAATAAAGGAAGCCAAAACCTCATTTGTTCACTCACTCATCCGCTCATCAAGTGCATAATTTTGGTAGCTGCAGTTGGGAGAAGAAGGAAGAGAGAGGCACATTACTTAGTGTTGGATATTCTCTAGTGTTTTGGTTTATTGTCTTGGCTATCTATATTAAGGAAGTTTTTGCTGGGTTTTCTCCCCCATGAGGGTTTCCAAGAATAAATGTTGTGTATCTTGTGATTGTGTTTCTCTCAGTGATCCTACCTATGCTAATTTTATCTAGTAAATTGAAAAGAAACCTAATAATAACTCAAAACTTAACATGGTATCAGAGCTAAGCCAAAGAGAGCACCTTTCACTGGATAAGCAAAAACGTCATTGTTGTCGTACAAGAAAATTAGGGATTTTTGTTGGAGAGAATTTTTTGCCTAAAAGCCATCTAGAAAAGTGCACCCTAGCCTAGGGAACTCTTTGTCACTTTGAGCACACCTTTTTAGTGGTCATATACTCCGAAAAGTCAAACCCTAGTTTTGACTGGTATCAGAAAACGAGAAAACCAAGAAACTAGAACCAATACCAGAAGTACTAGTCCAGATTTTCGTAGTTCAAGTTTCAAGGGGAAAAAATTGAATTTTTTAAAATCTAATAGATCCAACAAACTCACCTCAACCCAACACATCTAGTCCATGGATCATAATTTCAAAATTTGAAGTTTGAAAAATTAGGGTTTCTTCATAAAACCCTAAGTTGGAGTTGCAGTTTCAGAATCAATTGCAATATAAATTGCAGTTGCAGTATCAATTGAAGTATCTGCTGCAGTACTAGTTGTAGTCACCCTTGAAGTTTTTAAAAGGGTTGGTAATTATTACCACTGCTACCAGATGGTGCCACTACATACAAATACTATCATAGGTATGCACTCAAATACATTTAAACTGTTAAGATTTAAAGGGTATTTTCAGGAGAAGGGTTCTCTTGCCATAGATCCAGAAGGATCTCAGATCTAACAAATTCAGAGGAATAATGCAACCTAGGTTTGATTATTCTGATATGCATCTATTTGTTATGACATTATTTTGATCTAGGTTGCATGTTGAAGCTATGACCATCATACTAAGCTTGGTGTAGTCCGAAAGGACCTCCATCGAAAGGGGGAGTAGTGTTTATGCCAGCCTAATGCTTAATATTTGTAGCTTCGTGCTGATGTTGTTGTGATGCCAACCTAGTGCTGAAGATTTCTAGCTTCGTGTTGATGTTGTTGTGATGCCATCCTAGTGCTGAAGATTTCCAGTTTCGTGCTGATGTTGTTGTGATGCCAGCCTAGTGCTGAATATTTCCAGCTTTGTGTTGATGTTGTTGATATGCTAGTTTCGTGCTGAATATTTCCAACTTCGTGTTGATGTTGTTGTGATGCCAACTTCGTGCTAAATATTTCCAGCTTCTGCTGATGTTGTTGAGATGCCAGCTTCATGCTGAAGATTTCCATCTTCGTGCTGATATTGTTGAGATGCCAGCTTCATGCTGAAGATTTCTAGCTTAGTACTGATGTTGATGATGCTCTAGCCTTCGTGTTGTGATGCTACTGTTGTTGATGTTGTATCATCCTTGTGCTGTTATTGATAATGATGATGTATTAGTGTTATACTAATCCATGTCGATGCAGATGATGATGATGCCATTCCATATCCTTGCTGTGGATGATTATGTTGATGATGAGAAAAACTTCTGATGATTTATAGATATGCCAGTAAATGTTCTAGATGTTGTTGATGTTGCTTCCCTCTCTTTCTCTCTTGATGATGTTGTAGAATACCCTTCTTGTTAAGGGGGAGTGTTGAAATATTGTAACTTCAAAGAGTATTTCTATTTATTATTGAATTATTATTCATTTGATCAATCCCCTTTTGTGGATTGATGATGTTGGGCATTGTAATTGACCAAATCCCCTTTTGCGAATTGGTCAAACCCTAATTGTATTATGAAAATTAAGAATTTTCCCCCCAAGCCTAATCAAAGTGGTTTTAACCACTAATAAGACAAGTCGGCCCTGCCCAGTGAAGAGACACCTTTCCAGTGCCTGCTAGCTTGTATAAATAAAGGAAGCCAACGCCTCATTTGTTCACTCACTCATTCTCTCATCAAGTGCGCAAGTTTGGTAGCTACAGTTGGGAGAAGAAGGAAGAGAGAGACACATTTCTTAGTGTTGGATATTCTCTAGTGTTTTGGTTTATTGTTTTGGCATTGTATTGGCTATCTATATTAATGAAGTTTTTTCTGGGTTTTGTCCCCCATGAGGGTTTCCCAGGATAAATGTTGTGTATCTTGTGACTGTGTTTCTCTCAGTGATCCTACCTATGCTATTGTTATCTAGTAAATTGAAAACAAACCTAATAATAGATCAAAACTTAACATGGTATCAGAGCTAAGATGAAGAGAGCACCTTTCACTAGATAAGCAAAAACGTCATTGTTGTCGTACAAGAAAATTAGGGCTTTTTGCCTAAAAACCATCTAGAAAAGTACACCCTATCCCAGGGAATTCTTTGGCACCTTGAGTGCACCTTTTTATTGGTGAGATACTTCGGAAAGTCAAACCTTATTTTTGACTGGTAACAGAAAACCGAAAAACCAAAAGTAGTAGAAAACTCGAAAACCAATAAACCAGAACCAATCCAGATTTCTGCAGTTCAAGTTTCAAGGGGAAAAACTTGAAATTTTTGAAATCTAACAGCTCCAACAAACTCGCCTCAGCCCAACGCATCTAGTCCTTGGATCAAAATTTCAAAATTTGAAGTTTGAAAAATTAGGGTTTCCTCATAAAACTCTAAGTTGCAGTATCAGTTGAAGTATCAACTGTAGTACCAATTGTAGTCACCCTTGAAGTTTTTAAAAGGGTTGGTAATTATTACCACTGCTACCATATGGTGCCACTACCTACAAATACTATCAGAGGTATGTACTCAAATATGTTTAAACTGTTAATGTTTAAAGGGTATATTCAAGAGAAGGGATCTCTTGCCATATATCCAGAAGGATCTCAGATCCAACACATTCAGAGGAATACTGAAATTCAGGTTTAATTATTCCGATATGCATCTATTTGTTATGACATTATTTTGATCTAGGTTGCATGTTGAAGCTATGACCATCATACTAACCTTTGGTCAAAATTAAAGTCAAGGTATTAGATTGATTAAAGTTGAGATCATAGAGTTTATTCTCTAATCCAACCTTCTATCAAGATAACATATTGTCTTAGTACAGAAGACAGGTTGAAGAAAGCACTTGTCATCTTGAGTGAAGGATACTTGGAAGAAAATCAACACACTCATTCTTGAGGACAAGACTCTAGGTTCCAGGTTTGATTAATTAAGTTGATAAGATTCAAAGTTGCACATGACAATTTGATAACTACCCTATTAAGGGTAAACACTATAGTTGAGGAAGTAGTCTTTGAAAAGTATTATACTTTGTAGCATGTGAGCATATTGAGTTAAATTCTTAATGTAATCATTTACCATATACAACTAACATCTCCTCTAGGAGAAAATTCTTGTATTGGTTCCAGGTTACCATGGAGGAATGTTTGATCACAACATTAGAAGAGTATTGATCTCATTTCGTATTGTATCTCTTACTTTTGATATTTGTTTTAGGTAGGTCACAAATGATAGCTCTAAAGGAGCTACTATGACGATTATTCATGCTATTTTTTTTATTACTATTAATAAAAGAGTATTATTCTTGCTTGTTGTTTTGTTGACATTGTTTCAGGTCACATGTGATAACCATGAGGAAACTATAGTGAAGGTAGAAGAAGGAAACATATTAGATGACACATGAAAAATACTATGTACATGAACATATACATTAATGTACCAAAGAATATGAAGAAGAATCTATTTTTGAGATCCAGATTATCTCATATGGAGATTGATTATAAGGATAAGAAGGCTCCAAAGATGACCGAACATTTGAACAAGAACTCACAATAGACATGGTCAAAGAATAATGAAGCCACCTTGATGAGTATCATAACTCTTTTGAAGTTTGATTCATCCTTTCATATTTAGACTTGGTATTCAACAGCAAGTATACCCCATAAGAGATGATGAAGTCCTTATAGACTCAAAAGAAATCAAGAGTAAGCCTGATCTCAGAAAGGATTAGATGAAGAGACAACTTCCATCACTGGGAGACATATTCCATGAGAAGACTAGATCGTAGCTTCAAAAAATTCTAGGAGATATGAAATCTCCTGGGAGGATTCCCTTGTTTCAGTGACAGAGAAGGAAGCCAGTCAGAAAGACTAGGATATGGATTTTTCCATGAGACTAGAAGAGAAGTTAGTATTGAATTCCAAGATTGATCTAATAGATCAAGAATGTTGCAAATGTACAAAGCCTGATGTGTGTCCAGAGGATTCTATCAACAAGAGGGAGAAGACTATGATGATACACTTACTCCAGTAATTGAAGAAATAGTTCCAGTATCCATGAAGACAACCAGAAAAACCATGATTCATATATAGTATGAGATGCAGGGGGACTAATCCCCATATTTAAAATTGAGTGGCGGTCGTTGAAGCACATTTGTTGGGTCATGGAAAAATGACTACAATAAAAGATACAGTTACCTCTATGAAAGAAGAAGAACTACCTTCAGTATCAGTTATTGATCCACTCTCAATTTCAGATGAATTTATTGCCATGATGGAGTAGAGGAGTTACTCTCAGATTTCAGTAGTCACAATGAGAATGGGGCAACCATTCTCAACTTTAGAGTATTTGCAAGTGCAGAGTCCCAGTTTCAGAAGGAAAAATTGCAGAAAGAGGAGAGGACATACTCTTAGGCAGTGAGACAGATGGTGCTTTGCACAAAGCACATAGAACTAACACATGATCGTGCAGATTGAGTTGCAACTGAGCAAGTGTACCAGATTGGTACAAAGTGACGTGAAAATTTTATTTGAAGTTGAATATAGAAGGACTCATGTCTGCAAGATGAAGCAAGCTCCTAGAGATTGGTATGGAAGAATTGACAGTTTCCCGACGAGCTTGGGCTTTACCAAGAGTAAATCTGATTCTAACCTTTACTTGAAGGTTATGAGCCAGTTAAATTATTGTTGTATATGGATGACTTATTCTTAACTAGAGAAGAAAATATCATCACAAAATTGTAAGAAGAAGCTCACTGTAGAATTTGAGATGAAAAACCTAGGCCTGATGCATTATTACTTAGGTCTTGAAGTTTGGCAGAGACCAGAGAAGATCTTCCTTAACTAAGGGAACTATGAAGTTGAAATATTGAAGAGGTTTGATACGTTGGAATATAAATCCACGAACACACCCATGGAAACGAAGTTGAAACTCCTGGTAGATACCTCGTCAGAATTGGTTTATGCCACTCTATACAAACAAATTATTGGTTTGTTGATATATCTGACGAATAATAGACTGAATATATGTTTTTCTGTGAACACATTTTGAGTCAGTATCTGGTAGAGCCTAGACATGTTCACCTTGTAGCTACACAACATGTGATGAGATACCTTAAGGCTACGTTTGATTTTGGTCTCAGTTATAATGGAGATCATGACTCCAGACTGAGTAAATAACCAATTTAGATTGGGCTAGAAGTGTCTCTGATAGAAAGAGCACCTCAAGATGTTGTTTCAGTCTGGGGTCAACCATGATCTCATGGTAGAGTAGGAAGCAATCAAGTATTGCTACCAGAGCGACATAAGTATAATACATTGATGCTTGTTCCACCAGTTGTGAATCCATATGGATTTGGAAGTTGTTGACATGTCTATTTTATCTAGAGATGGAAGCAACCGTGATTCTATGTGATAATCAGATTTGCATAAAATGATAGAGAACCCTGTGTTCCATGACAAGTCAAAACACATGGAAATCCGATATCACTACATTTGTGATATGGTGAAGAGAGGAGCTATAAAGCTCCATTATGTTGGCATGGATGACCAAGTTGTAGATGTGTTGACCAAACCTCTGTCTTGTGTAAATTTTGAGCACTTTCGAGACAAACTTGGTGTAGTTCTAAAGGACCTCCCTCGAAAGGGGGAGTAATGTTGATGCCAAGCTAGTGGTGAATATTTCCAGCTTCGTGTTGATGTTGTTGTGATGCTAGCCTAGTGCTGAAGATTTCCAACTTCGTGATGATGTTGTTGTGATGCCAACCTAATGATGAATATTTCCAGCTTCGTCCTGATGTTGTTTCGATGCCAACCTAGTGCTGAATATTTCCAGCTTCGTGCTGAAGATTTCCGGCTTCGTGTTGATGTTGTTGTGATTATAGCTTCATGCTGAAGATTTACAACTTCATGCTGATGTTGTTGAGATGCCAACTTCATGTTGAAGATTTCCATCTTCATGCTGAAATTGTTGAGATGACATCTTTGTGCTGAAGATTTCCAGCCTAGTGCTGATGTTGATGATGCTCCAACCTTCATGTTGTGATGCTGTTGTATCATCGTTGTGCTCTTATTGATGATGATGATGTATTAGTGTTATACTAATCCATGCTGATGTAGATGATGATTATGCCATTCCAACTCCTTGCTGTGGATGATGATATTGATGATGAAAAGAACTTCCAATGATTTATAGATATGCTAGTCAGTGTTCCAAATGTTGTTGATGTTTGTTAGGATATTTAGACACTTAAAAGTTAGTTAAGATCTACTTGGTCTAATGTGTCGTTACGTAAAAGTGTGTTTCTTTAGTATGCATTTGTAGTTAGGAAATCCAACGGTCATGATATGTTACTGACATAGAGTGATCCGACAGTTCATACTCTCCTCGTTCTTAACAGCCATTGATCCATGGATTAACACCCGATTGGTCCATGATCTCTATTTAAAGAGCATGGAGGGTCATTTGCCGATGATCGATTGTGAGAAAATCTCTCTGTAATTTTTTTCTTTTGCATTAATAAACTGCTCCAAGTGGCCGCGTTGGCTTGGACTGTGGATGTTTCTTGTAGGGGTTTTACCACATGAAAACATCAGTGTGTTGATCTTTAATCTGGTTATGTGAGTGGTTATTGAAAATTTTCGTCCTCTGTTGGAATACCTGTGTTTTTGAACATGGTATCAGAGCATGTTTGAAGATCCGCTCCTATTGTAGATCGAGATCGTGAAGCCAAGTTGTGTCATCTCCATTTTATGTCATTTTCGTGCATTTTTGGGCTAAGAGGAATGTTCCATTGCGTCCGAATCACTTGTTTCATTCAAGAACACTTTTCGTTTCACTCGAAAGGGTTTCCGTTTTCCCAAGATACGATTATTACAGTTAGATCCAAAGGTAGAAAGCTTGAATACACATTTTAAATTTTTTTGTAGAGTAGTATTTTGGTTTTGTATTATTTATTTCCGGGTTGATACTCTTTTAAATATGTGTATGCTCTTTTCCCCGCGCCCTGTGCAATCTTGGAAAATCAGAAACAGATAGGAAAAAATGCATCTTCCGGGTAAGCTAACCGAGATCTAACCCTTGTTGTCATTGAGAAGCGAAATTTGTTTCTTGTGTGAAAATAGTTTTTTTGTAGCACGCTCTCGAAGGCCATCTTCAACAACAACAACAACAACAACAACAACAACAACAACAACAACAACAACAACCCCAATCCTCCTTATGAACATTACAATATGTTTTGCTAGACCATTTGGTTAAAAGTTGCCTTATTAAGTAAGAGGTCTTGAGTTCAAGTCTCTCTTTTGTTACTTTTTTTTTGAAAAAGTTCGTGCTAAAATTGTAAAGTGTATTTCACTTCAAGTATAAAGGTGAATCACTATAAGTAGATTTAATATTTTATTTTAGAGTTATTTATTTTGCATGCAGATTTTCTGTTATCAAGTAACTTCATTGTAAAAGTGATCCCCACTTCTCTTTATAAAAGTGGGTCACTTCATAAATCAACTTAGACCACCACGTGGTCCTTTGGTTACTGTTTATACCTTTTTTAAAAATGGCATAACTCTCACATCCGAAGTCCGTTTTAAGTGCCTTTTTTTTTAAACCGTATAACTTTTCGAGATATTTCCATTTAGATCATCAGTTTTAGTTTTTAAATCCATATTATCTGCATATTTAATATGGATTCTACAAGTAATCTCTTACTTACTAGCACCAATTAATTCCAATGGAAATCCCATATGGAGGATTTATTAAGAAGTAAAGGCTTGTACCAGATTACCTTGGGAAATGAAACAACACCCACTGATGTTGATAAGAAAACCAAATGGGATAATAGGAATGACGAAGCACACATATTAATCAGAATATCCATCTATCCTGATTTAAGGTTCCACCTTCAATCAATTGATAAACCCAAAGAAGCTTGGGAAAATATTGAATCTGTGTTTGGTAAACACAATATTATTCGAGCATGATAGTTAGAAAATTAAGTACCAACTTTAAGTCCAAGTGATTTTTCTTGCATTGAAAACTATCTATCTAAGTTTAAAACACTTAAACTTTATGTGAAGAATGTAAGATAAATATAGACGAAGATCGTTGCATCTATCTTATTCTTTCTAAGATAGGTAGTGCATATTCTGTGTTTGTATCTACCTTTTATTCCATGCAAGAGGCTCTAGGGGAAGCTTATCAAAAACCCAATCTTGAGAACTTTTGTGATGCTTTGATTAGAGACAAAGATAAACTAGTACAACTTGGAGTGATCAACACTATAGGTACCTCCAACAAAGCTTTAATTGTCCATCAGAAATATAAACCCAAGAATCCCAAGAAGCAACATCCTCGCCACAAAAACAAGTAATATAAGGGTCCCAAACCCACTCATACAACTTCCGCTCTTAATGGAGACAAATGAGAAAAATATAAAAATAAGAAGATTGCCAGACATTTTAATTTTTGTGATAAAGATGGTCATGATGAGTCCAAATGTTTCAAGAAGATGGCAGCTTTAGAAGCAACGATGAAGAAGCACAACATCAGTATTGATTCTACTTCTTCTTCTCCTTCTCATGGACATGCACTTTCAGCTTCTGGTTTCTCCTTCAATACAACTTCTACTTCTACTTCTGATGAGTGGCTTATTGATTCTGGAACATCTTATCATATGGCTAAGGATAGAGACATATTTTCTACTCTAAATGAATGTAACACCAAGAAAATATTTGTTGGTGATGATAGATCTCTTAGTGTTGAAGGATCTGGAACAGTTCAAGTAGAAAATGGTCATTTCAATGATGTATTATGTGTTCCAAGTCTTTCTTGTAACCTTCTATCAGTATATCAAATCATTCATTCAGGTGAAGGTAAAACCGTAGAGTTTTCATCTCACCAATTTGTAATCAAGGATCTAAAATATCCTAAGCATGTTCTTGCAACTGGAATTGCTGATGATATTACCAGGTTGTACAAGTTTGACAACTTTGGGTCATCATATTTTTCATTAGTTTTTGTTGCTCATAGCGATGACTTGAGCAAACTTTGTCATGAGGGGTTTGGTCATCTAAACTATCTCTCATTGCAACAACTATGTAATCAACATATGGTGACTGGTCTTCCTCTTGTTTCATGTAGAGATAGTGTTTGTGCCGGTTGCGTTCTTGAAAAACATCATCAGGATAGTTTTGAAAAACGTTCCTCTTGACACACCTCGGGTCCTTTGCATCTTGTTCACAGTGATTTGTGTGGTCCACTTTCTTCTCCTTCTTTTTCTGGGTGCAAATATTTCTTAACTTTCATTGATGACATTTCCAAACGTACTTGGGTTTGCTTCTTAAAACTTAAGAGCAAAGTTTTTGACAAGTTTTTGGCCTACAAGGCCCTTGTAGAAAAAAAATCCGGACATCAAATTCAAAGGTTAAGAACATATAATGGAGACAAATATGTGAACAATAATTTTACAAGTTATTGCACTACACATGGAATCCAAATGCAACACACTGTTCCATATACACCACAACAAAATGGTGTTGCTAAGAGAAAGAATTGCATAGTAAAATAAATGGCTAATTTTATGATCCAATCTAAAAGATTAAGTCTAAAGTATTGGGTGGAAGCCATCACCTGTGAAAATTACATAGTAAATCGCACTCCCACAAAGGCTCTTAAAAATATAACACCGCAAGAAGCTTGGACTAAAATTAAATCAGATGTAAGTCACTTCCGTGTATTTGGTAGTATAGCATAGGTTCACATTCCTGATGAGAAAAGGAAAGCATTGCAACCTAAAAGTGAGAAGTGTATATTTGTTGGTTATTCTGAAGATGTCAAAGGTTACAGACTTCTTCAACCACATTGTAATGAAATTATTATAGAAGAGATGTTAAATTTGATGAAAATCTCTTGGCCTGCGAGCCTAATTCGACATTTGTGCCTTCTTTGGCTTGCGAGCCTAATTCGACGATTGTGCATTCTTCGAAGTTTGTGCCTTATTTTGTTATGGTTTCTTCTTCAGATGATGACAATGAGGATGAAAATCCACCTCCGCCTGCTCACCTTCCTCCAGATGAGTCCTTTGAACTTGAACTAGCACCAACTCCAGTGCTTCCTATATGGGTCCGTTCAACACGAGAAGTAGTTGGTGATCTTGTTGGTGATCCTTCATATCAACGTCGGAAATGTTCACAGTTCCAACGAGCCTCTTCTCTTTTGGCTCAAGTTTCAGAAACTCATGATCCAGATACATTTGTAGAAGCTTCAGGTCATCCAAATTGGGATACAAAAATGAATGAAGAGTATTGTTCTTTAATGGAAAACGATACTTGGGATCTTGTACCTCTTCTAAAAGGAAGAAAACTTGTCAGATGTAAATGGGTCGATAGAACTAAGTATGCATCGTATGGAAGTGTTGAAAGACACAAGACTCGATTAGTTTCCAAAGGATTTTCCCAAGTTGAAGGAATTGACTATAACGAAACCTTTTCCCCTGTAGCCAAAATGAATTCCATCCGACTTGTTCTTGCCGTTGCTGCCTCACATAAATGGGAGGTCCATCAGATGGATGTTAAATCCGCCTTCTTGCATGAAGATTTGCAAGAAGAAATCTACATGGAAAAACCTCCTGGATATGTCCAGAATGACTCTAGCCTTGTTTGTCACCTTAAGAAATCTCTTTATGGTCTCAAGCAAGCTCCCCGAGCTTGGTATGCCAAAATGGACAACTTTCTTATTGGCACTAGATTATGTAGATGCCATTCTGATCCTAATGTCTATACCAAGAAAGTAGGAAGCCATCTCATAATCCTTGTCCTTTATGTTTATGACCTTATCCTTACTGGTAGTGATTCAAAACTTTTAAACCATGTGAAAACCAACCTTAAGAAGATATTTGAAATGACAGACTTAGGCTTTTTGCACTATTTCCGTGGCCTCCAAGTTTTGCAAAGCAATGTAGGAATTTTTCTTTCCCAGTCTAAGTATGCTTGTGAACTTCTTTGTCACTTTCACATGGACGATTGTAAGCCAACCCCTTCTCCCTTCTAGTCTAGAGTCAAGCTTACTACCACCTGTAATTCTCCCGAAGTTGATGCCAACTTGTACCGTCAGTTAGTTAATAGCCTCTTATACTTGAATCATACCTGTCCTGATCTTTCCCTTGTTGTTGGTCTTGTTGCCCGGTATATGCAAACACCCCATGAAAGCCATTGGAAAGTAGCTAAAAGGATACTTCACTATGTCCGTGGTACAGTTCAGTTCGAGATACATTACAGTTCAAGGGGGACTCCTTTATTGGTTGGTTTCACTGGTCCAGATTGGTCCGACAACCCTGATGATTAGAAGTCTACTGGAGGTTATGTTTTCAGCCTTGGTTCAAGACCTGTCACTTGGGCCTATAAGAAATAACAAGATATTTCACTTTCTTCAGCAGAAGCAGAGTACCGAGCAACGGTAAATGAAAGTCAGGAACCCTTGTGGCTTTGACAGATCCTTTTAGAGTTTGGATTCTAGCAGCAACATCCGATCAACATTTGGTGCGCCAATCAGAGTGCCATCGAGATCGCCAAAGACCCAATTCAACATCAACTTAGCAAACACATCAAGCTACACATGCACTTCATCATAAATCTCATTCATGTTCAAGTTATTGAAGTGCTCTTTTTCCCTACAGAAGATCAAGTTGCAGACATTTTCAAAAAGTCTCTTATAGAAGTGAAGTTTTCCAAACTTCGATCTATGTTAGGAGTTCAGGAAGTTGGCATTAAGGGGGGGTAGGCTCTAATGCCTCCTTCCTTCTCCTATTGTGTCACGATTGTAAATCCTTCAACCCTATCCAAAGTTGTTCTTAAGGGGGGATGTTAGGATATTTAGACACTTAGGAGTTAGTTAAGATCTACTTGGTCTAATGTGTCGTTAGGTAAAAGTGTGTTTCTTTAGTATGCATTTGTAGTTAGGAAATCCGATGATTACGATATGTTTCCGACATAGAGTGATCCGATGGTTCATACTGTCCTCGATATTAACGACCATTGATCCATGGCTTAGCACCCGATTGGTCCATGATCTCTATTTAAAGAGCATGGAGGGTCATTTGTCGATGATCGATTGTGAGAAACTCTCTGTAATATTTTTCTTTTGCATTAATAAACTGCTCCAAGTGGCCGCGTTGGCTGGGGCCGTGGATGTTTCCCTGTAGGGGTTTTACCACGTGAAAACATCGATGTGTTGATATTTGATTTGGTTATGTGAGTGGTTACTGAAGGTGTTCGTCCTCTGTTGGAATACCTGTGTTGTCGAACAATGTTGCTGTCCTCTCTCTCTCTCTCTTGATGATGTTGTAGAATACCCTTCTTATTAAGGGGGAGTGTTGAAATATTGTAACTTCAAAGAGTATTCTATTTATTATTGAGTTATTATTCATCTGATCAATCCCCTTTTGTGGACTGATCATGTCGGGCAATGAAATTGACCAAATCCCCTTTTGTGGATCGGTCAAACCCCAATTGTATTATGAAAATCAAGAAGTCGTCCCCTAGGCCTAATTAAAGTGGTTTTAAACATTAAGAAGACAAGTCGGCCCTGCCCAGTGAAGAGACACCTTTCAAGTGTTTTCTAGCTTGTATAAATAAAGGAAGCCAACGCCTCATTTTTTCACTCATTCATTCGCTCATCAAGTGCACAAGTTTGGTCGCTGCAGTTGGGAGAATAAAGAAGAGATGGGCACATTTCTCAGTGTTGGATATTCTCTAGTATTTTGGGTTATTTTCTTGGCATTGTATTGGCTATCTATATTAAGGAAGTTTTTGCTTGGTTTTCTCCCCCATGAGGGTTTCCCAGGATAAATGCTGTGTATGTTGTGATTGTGTTTCTCTCAGTTATCCTACCTATGTTATCATTATCTAGTAAATTGAAAAGAAACCTAATAATAGCTCAAAAATTAACAGGTTGAAGGTATGTCTAACTACTCTCTAGATTTTGATTTCTATGAATATTGTGTATATAGGAAGCATAATTGGGTAAGGTTTCCCTCTGGTGCAATGAGGGAAGAAGGAATTTTATAGCTAGTGCACAGTGATGTGTTTGGACCTGTGTTGGTTCCATCATTCGAAAAGTCCGTGTCCTATGTCTCTTTTATAGATGACTTCTCGAGGAATACTTGGATATTTTTCCTCATGAATAAATTTGAAGTCTTTGACGGGTTTAAAGAGTTTAAGGTTCTTGTTAAGAATCAAACAGAGAAAAGAATTGAGGTGTTGAGGATGGATAACGGTGGAGAGTTTTGCAGTAATGAATTTGAAGAATTTTGTAAGAAATGCGGTATAGAAAGCCAGAGGACTGATCCTTAAACACCTTAGCAGAATGGAGTTGCAGAAAGGATGAACCTGACGCTGATGGAAAAAGAAAGGTGCATGCTCATTGGTGCCAGGTTAGGGAAATAATTTTGGGCAAAGGAGGTGGGTACCACATGTTACCTGGTCAATCGATCACCCTCATTAGCACTGAATGACAAGACTCCACATGTGGTATGGACTGGTAAGAAACCCTCTCTCACACATCTTAAGGTATTTCGCTGTGAGGCCTATGTTCATGTTCCAAAGGAGAACAAGAGTAAGCTAGATAAGAAGGTTGAAAAGTGTATCTTTATTGGGTATAAAGATGGTATCAAAGGTTATAAGCTTTAGAACCCAGAAACTAATGAGGTTGTGTATAGCCGAGATGTGGTATTTAGAAAAATGAAAGATGTTGTCAAATAGGAAGTCCTACCAAGTAAGGAAGAACCAACGAAGAAAGAGTTTGAGTTAAAATATGATGAATCCAAATATCCAAAATAACAAGAATAATAAGAAGAATATCCTCATACTCCAATATTGAAGAGATCGGTTCGAGGAAAAAGTCTATTGGAAAGGTATACCTCATCTGATTTCCGTTCAAATTTTTCTTTGTCTACTATTGATGATGATCCTAGAACTATTAGGGAGGCAATGAATTCACAGGATGAAAAACTTTGGAAAAAGGCCATGGTTGAAGAAATGACAACCTTGGATAAGAATGAGACTTTGGATCTAGTGGAGTTACCGACTTGAATAAATCTTATTGGTAGCAAATGAGTATTTGAAAAGGAGTTGAATGTAGAAGGCAAAGTGGAGAAATAAAAAGCTCGATTAGTAACAAAGGGTTATTCCTAGGTTGAGGGAATTGACTTTGGTGATATTTTTTCTCTTGTTTCCAAGTTAACCTCTATTATATTTCTGTTATTTGTTGCTACTGTGTTTTATTTTGAATTAGAACAGATGGATGTGAAGACAACATTCATACATGGGGATATGGAAGAAGAAATCCACATGAACCAACCATAAGACTTTGTTGTGAAGCGAAAGAAGGAGTTGATATGCAAGCTGAAAAAGTCCTTGTATGGTTTAAAACAATCACCAAGGACATGGCATAAAAAATTTGATACTTATATGTTGGGGCTTGGCTTCACAGGAAGAAAAGAGGACCACTGTGTGTATTTCAAATTAATTGGTGATCATTTGATTTATTTGTTCTTGTATGAGGATGACATGTTGTTGATAGGAAACAATAAGGAGATTATCCAGGATGTGAAAACTCAGTTGTCCTCTAAATATGACACAAAGGATCTTGGTGTTGAAAATTTCATTTTGGGCATGGAAATTAAAAGAGATAAAAAAAATAGGAAACCCTGGTTAAATCAAAGAAAATATGTCGAGACAATATTGCAAAGTTTTAATATGCAGGAATGTAAACCGTTCAGGGTCTATATTCTTGTAGGTGTGAATTTATCTGTGAATCAATGTCCCAAGACATAGAAAGAGGAGGAGGACATGTCTCATGTTACATATGCAAGTGCAATTGGAATTTTGATGTATGAAATGGTCTGTACTAGACCTAACATTGCATATGAAGTGGGAGTTTTGAGTAGGCATATGTCAAAATGAGGGAAGGAGCATTGGACAACATTAAAGAATGTTTTCAGGTATTTGCATGGCACTGGTAGTTATGGATTGTGCTATCAAGGAAGGCCGGACTTGGACAGAGTGTTGGACATACATGGATTTGTGGATGTATACTGGGCTAGAGATCTGAATCGTAGAATATATACAAGTGGCTATGTGTTTAACCTGTTTGGAGGAGAAATCAACTGGATGAGAAAAATACAGTATGTAGTGGAACTTTCGACTACAAAAGAAAAATACATGGCAGGCACTCATGCAAGCAAGGAATCAATATGGTTGAAAATATTGTGTTCAGGTATTGGGTTGGTACAACAAGTTGTAAGGATAGATTGTGACAGTCAGAGTGCAATTTTTCTGGTAAAAAACCCAACTTATCATTCAAAGAAAAATCATATTGATGTTCAATATAACTTTGTGAGAGACATGGTTGAAGAAAAGGTATTGCTGATGAAGGTGGAAACTTTGAAGAATGTTGCAAACTCATTAACAAAATATGTGAGCACTGAGAAGTTCTCTTGGTGTAGAGGATCTATGGGCATTTCTACCTTGGATTATTGACTATGTAACCTTGTAACCCCATGTATGCAAAGAAAACAACAAGTGGGATAATGTTGGGTATGTGTTATATTCTTTGCATGGTTAGAACTAGTGTCTACGTTGCACCGAGAACGCAAGGGGGTAAGGAAGGCGGAGTTCCCCCTTTCCTGGGGGTCACAGGTGGGATATCTCCCCCCTTCATATGGGTTTGGGGGAAACACCCCCAAAATTTTGTTTTTGAGGTTTTTTGCTTATGTTTTTGGGCGATTTTTTGGCACATGGTTTTCGTCGATGGTTTTCTATTTCCAGTTAAGGAATTAGGTTTGTTGACTAATCCAGGTTATTGGATTAGGGTTTTGGACACTATGTGATCCTATATGTATACTGTATTGTAAAAAATGTATGGTGTGAATGAATATATAATATGCTAGTTTTCTTGGTTTGGGTTTCCAGGGGAAAAATATCTGTGTAATGTGTGTATTTTCCATTGTATCTTTTCTATTCTTTTATTGAATATTTTTTTGCAGTAAATAATTGTACAAGGTTAAAATACACGGTAATAGGCCATAACAGTTTCCCTTTTATATCCTAGGATACGTGTATATCCCAAACCACCACAACAAAGGGATATGATTCAAATTTTCAAGTTTTCCACTACAACAATTTACCAAGGCCAAAGACATAGTTGTAGGCTGTTGAGTCCCTATTTTGACATAGATAATGCCCTATATTACCTTGTGTCTAAGCCTTTTTTTCCTCTGTTATAAGCCTATACTGGACTATTCCCTCCTAAAACACATATCTAATAGCCATGTTCATGTTCACAAGAGGTAATTGATGATTTAAAGCATGTTTGTTTAACTTTCTTAAATTAATTCGATTAAAGTGTTTTATTTTGTACAGTCCTAATGGTTTTATTTATGAGAAGTCTATCCGGCACTACCAGACACCGTGGAATTTGGTACCAAATCCATTCCGGTACCCAAGGCAGTTTTGATCCGGTACTAAATCCATTCCGGTACCAAGTTGTGCGCTATTCCGGTACTACCTGCTCTGCATCTATTCCAGTACTACCTGCTCTATTCCGGTACCAGACTCGTGACTGTGTGCAATCCGGTACTAGAACCTCTGTTTCCAGAATGCGTCAGTTGGGCCAGAATGATGGTGAAGATTTCGAGAAGACAGTAAATAGAAGCACCCAAATCAGTTTTCAAGTTGCAAGAGACTCCATCGCTCATGCACTTCGTGTCATGAGGATGGAGTCGATTCCTAAGAATTCGATGTAAATCTTAATTGTAAAATTTCTCAAATTGTTTAATGCATATCCATAGATATTGATAGTATCAGCTTACCTTATATAAGGAATGTTGTATAAATGATAGCTAGTGATAATAGTGAATGTATCAAAGTATACTGTCAGAACCAGACGATACTTATCGTTGTTATGTATGAAGTAAAATACTGTTGATCCAATTTACTAGTTGAATTAATACAAAAGATATTTTATGTCAATTCTTGAATGTGAGTGAAAATATTTAGTCTGTTACTTTCTTAAGAGGTTCCTTGTTGGTTTGGCAAGGGCCCACCTCCCCAACTAAGGTAAACCTCCTGGTGTACATTCTGTGTGTTTGTGTGGATATTTTATAGTAGTGTGTGTGATTGATCTTTAATTTATTTTTGGAATCCAACATTGAGTCAATTGTTTTGGATTGGTATGAATAAGTAGGTGTTAGATCGAATAGATATTCCATTCTCAAATGTTGAAGATAGCCATTTAATGAATTCAAGTGTGGAACTGATATCTTAAGTTTATGACTACAATAGATTTAGTATATCAAGGGACCATAAGACTTTATATCTCATCTTCATTCTATGTAATAAAGTCTTTTTAGTTACACTGAATACCCCTTGTGCTGGTTTGATTGAATTACATGAAGTTGAAGTTGGTTTTGATTTCGAGAGTGGTTGGAGTTGATTGTTTTAATGGCTATAGAAGACACGCTTCTTAAAGTTCATCCCTTTAATTCAAGAGCTTGAAATGAACAGACTTGTTTCTTTAGGATAACATCCCATTGATTGGATATTTGTTTAAGTTTCATTATCAGTTTTCTCTTCTAAGTCCAAAGATATTTGACATATTTAGAAATCTTAGAAACAAAGTTTTTATGTTATTAATTATTTCCTATATGCAACAGACTTAGGTAGGTTACCTATTCTCGGCACATATAGTGTAACGACTCTTTTGATTACGAATCTCGGATTGACATTTAAATGCGTGTAAGATATATATTGAACATATTTGTACACCAACATAGGCCATAAAATTTTCCTTTATGGTTTAGATTACAATAATTTACCGTTTTAGTGATGATTAGGCCAAGTGCAGTCCTCCCAAAACCATTGTTAAAAGTGATTAAGGGAAAGTTCTCCAAAAATCACCCCCAAAAGTGTCTTTAGTAGTGATTTTCAAAAATCACCCTTAAAAGTTCAAGAATACATATTTTAGGGTTGGATTTTCAAAACCACTACCAAAAATCATATTTTGATGGTATTTGTTTCACAATCACCCACAAATGTACCAAGGATTGAATTTTAGGGGCAGTTTTAGAAAAACAACCTTGAAAAGACCTAAAAATATCCACTTTCGAAAACAAATCACATCAATCAGAGTTCACATGACAAAGATATAACCATTTGAAGTCTCCAAAATGTAGTAAAATTGCAGCAACGAGCATAAAAATAGTAAATATTATTTCAATATGAAAAAAATTCACTTACTTATAATGCAAATTAAAATTTTATATTTTACATGTTCCCCATAAACTTTGTTTTTGGTTCAAGTGAAAATATTCAGATTTGATCAGTTCCAAGCTCAAATGAAGCCTTGGAACCTACCAACCTTCTAACAAATATTAAAATTGAGTTTGTTAAGGGTTTAGGAACCTTTTAACACTTATTAATATGATAGTACCAAGAGGCCACCTTTTCAATTATTGGTGCAATCACGATGCTTCTAAGGTTCCATTCCAAGGTATAGGGATGAAATCTAAGGTCATAGGCCACAACATTTACCTCTAGAGATCATGACCATGTGTGGAGCCCAAAACCACCACATAGGCCCTCTATAGGGAATATTTTCCCCATGAGTGGTATATGCATGGGGGCTTCACTGGGAAAACAATATCATATCACGTCCGTTCATATTGAGGGTGAAAAAATCCATAAAAACCCAAGTCAATATATTGGAGAGTATGAAAGTTTTATTTTTTAATAATATACTTAAATATGGTATTATAGGGAGGGGGGTGGATTAGGTATTTGGGCGGGCTATGAGAGGTCCAAACATGATAAAAACATAGATGTAAAAATCGTGCCAAGCCTGTCGAGATCCGTGACTGTTTCTTGAGGCCCCATACTGTTTGAAATCCATTGGAAACCCTAGCCAAAGCCTCATTTGGCTTCGATTTTGTCATTCTCGAGCAATTTTTCTCTCTTCAATGGATTTTGACAGCTTCTACATATCCCCTCTCCACTCTTCAAAGAATTTGGTAGCACACAACCCCTCTTCACTCTTTAACGTATTTTTGGCAGATCCACGCAACCCCTCTTCACTCTTCAATGGATTTTTGGTAGCACACAACCCCTCTTCACTCTTCAAAGGATTTTTGGAAGCCCCATGTAGACCGTCTTCACTCTTCAATATATTTTTGGAAGCCCCACGCAACCCCTCTTCACCCTTCAATGGATTTTTGGCAGCCCCACACAACTTCTCTTCCAGGTAATTTTTTTGAAATTGATTGAAATTAGCTTGCACCCAGAGTTCGGTATGGGGTTTAGTTCACACATGATGTTTTGGTTTTCTTCAATACTACTAGCATAATCTTCCAGGAATTGTGCAGGATTTAAAATGTGAGAAGGCCTACCTAACAAGACTGGTGCTATGACTCGTATCCCTTTGTGATGTAGTAGCTGCAATGGATTTTGCAACATGCATGGATCATGTTCGATGGAATCTAACATTAGAACATAGAGGATCTATGCTCCCTATACATCTATCCTTTCTTGGATTAGGAATAATAATAATATATTCATCATAGTCTCTAATACCGATTGTTACTCCCCTTGATTGTGCAAAATAAATGATTTAGAAGATGGAAAAGAAAGAAGTGAAGTATTTTCCAACATAGATATTCACCTCCTCACAAATGTTGTACACATGCTTCTCATTGCATGTTGCCTCATATAATGCTACTCACATAGTCCCCCGATCCTAAATACTCCAAAAACCTACTCAAAGTCCCTATTTTTCAGAGTCGCATTGATTAATTTTGGTCATTTGTGGACCTTAATTCAATTCATTTCAGACAATGAAGACAAAGAGAAAGCAATGAATATATTTGCATCAAAATCCAACTATACCTTAGCTTTGAATATTTGTGGCCCACCCCCATTGTCATAGAATATCTATGACGTATAATTTTAGTATCGAGATAATGAAGATGAAGACACAAACTTCATTTTCCTCGTGAATTACGAGCCCTCATTTTTTTCTAAGGCATCTAGAGGTTTGACACAAGGTTGTTTGTTATCTCTTTTCCTATTCATCATCCTCATGGAATCTTTAGTTAAATATTTATCCATATCCATAGATGTTGGTATCCTCAAAGGGATAAAAATAATGTTAGTCATGCAACACATTAATATTACCCATTCTAAGTTCATTCATGATGCCATGATAAAGGGAGAAGTAAATATTAGACGAGCCAATGATTTTAAAAAGATCATTGAAACCTTTCATACATATTATGGCTAGGAGGAAATCCTTTCAAAATCCACATTTTTCTTCTTAAATCTCAATATCTTAATTGATAATCAAATCATCAACATTCCAGGCTTCTCAAAGGGTGGTTTTCCCTCTAAATATCTTGGCTACCCTCTCATGGATTTTAGGTATGGGTGCATTAGTCGGAGGAACAATGTTGATAAAATCAAAGGAAAAACAAAAGCTAGGTAAATATATATCTCTCCTTGGCAGGGAGGCTAGTATGCACATCTTCAATTTTAGTAGTAGTCCCTATTTATTTATCTCCATCCTCTCATCCCCAATATGACCCTAAAGGAAATTGAAACCATTGTCAATTATTTTTATGGTTAGAAAATCAAAATAAAAAAAACTGGGATCTCTTCCCTTGGCAAGACTCTGCGAGACCCATATGGGTAAGAGGACTTGGTTTAAGGAAAATTGAACAAATGACTCTTTCCTTAGTTAAAAAATTGTTCTAGAGAATTGTAATTGAGCCTAAATCTATGCGGTGTAGAATCATAAGGAATAAGTTATTAGCTAGAGTAGATCCCAAAATTATTTTTCTCAATTCTTCCCTTCCCAAAGGATCTTCCACAGGGAACAACATGGTTAGGAGTCTCCCCCTAATAAAAAAACATCACTTTTGGGAAATCAAATTCGAAAACATTTATTTTTGGGACATTTCATGGAATAGATATACTCCCATCAATTATGAATAAGAAGCTCAAATGATCAAATTGAACTAGCCTCACACAATTGTACAAAGGTAAGTAATTTCTAAAAGCACTCTTTAAAACTTCATCATGTTAGGGAATGGAAATACCCTTGTAAGTGGCCTATTAAAATGTATGCATACTTGGTTAGCAAATTCAAGGACATGTTTCAACAAAGGTTCATTCCCAACATATTTGGAGAGGATATTCCCAATTGGAAATAAAATTCCAGTAGCTAATAATTTAAAGAAAGTTATAACAACACTCCAAGATTCAACTCAACTTCAAAAATCTAAAATATGAAAAATAATATGGCATGCAAACAATTGGGGAAAGATATTCACCTTCATTTTCTTATCATCCAAAAGAAAAATCCTTTTAGGAGAGGCCTTTGAGACAAAGGTATACAAGATACATCCATATGCATAGAGTATTAAAGGAATTCAAAGGATGATTTCATATTCTCTAGACTTTCCCCTTTTCCCAAAATGCATGGAATGCTAGGAGGCATTATAGGTTCTCAAATTCCATTGGTGAACAATGTTTGTAATATTTTCCAGGAATGGGTGAAAGATCCATGGAAATCATATAGAGTTAGATGTCTATGGATTATAGCGCCCTATTTCATTCTATGGGATTTATGAAGGGAAATGAAAGAAATGTATTTTTAGGGAAAGGACCTAGTCCTTGAACATGCATGGAATAGAGGTAAGAAGTATATTATTTGGGTTGTTAGATCCTCCAAATTGAAATAAACTAGAAATGAAGAGGAAGCTGATATTTTGAACTCTCTTGGCCTGGAATGTTTTCTTGTTCACTCAACAAATCCAATCACCCCAAATTCGGTTCGAAGGCCTCTTGGCCTAGGATGGTTCAATCTATATTTAGATGGAGATTCTAAAGTTCCTTGCTTCATCTTCCCCTTGCTACTATAATTCCTTGTATTTTAACCCACTTAAACTAGACAACACACCAAAAACTTGGCATGCACAACAATCCTATGACTGTTGTGCATGCCAAATTGACATGCACAACATGCCTTGGGTTGCTGTGCATGCCAAATTTCCATGCACAACAACCCAAGTCTTGTTGTGCATGCCAAATTGGCATGCACAATAGGCCTATGGCTACCGTGCATGCCAAATTAGCATGCACAACAAGCCTTGGGCTGCTGTGCATGCCAATTTGACATGCACAAAAACTCAAGGTTTTATGTGCTTGTCAATTTGGCATGCAAAACAACCATAAGTATGCTGTGCATGCCAAATTGGCATGCACAACAACCCAAGGTTTTCCGTGCATGCCAATTTGGCATGAAAAATAGTCATAGGCCTATTGTGCATGCCAATTTGGCATGCACATCAGGCCTTGGGTTGTTGTGAATGCCAAATTTCCATGCACAACAAACCAAGGCTTGTTTTGCATGCCAATTTGGCATGCACATAAGGCCTTGGGCTGCTCTACATGCCAAATTTCCATGCACAATAGGCCTATGGCTGTTATGCCTATGGATATTATGCATGCCAAATTGGCATGCACAGTATCCCAAGGCCTATTGTGCATGCCAAATTTTCATGCATAGCAGCCCAAGGCCCGCTGTGCATGCCAAATTGGCATGCATAACAACCCAAGGCCTAATGTGCATGCCAAATTGGCATGCAAAACATGCCTTGGGATGTTATGCATGCCAATTTGGCATGCACAACAGTGCAAGGCCTGTTGTGCATGCCACATTTGCATGCACAACAACCATAGGCCTATTGTGCATGCCAAATTGGCATGCACAAGAAGCCTTGGGATGTTGTGCATGGAAATTTGGCATGCACAACAGCCCGAGGCCTATTGTGCATGCCAAATTGGCATGCAAAAAATCAATAGGCCTATTGTGCATGCCAAATTGGTGTTGTTCATCATTAAAATAATTAGGGACAATCACCACAACATTCTTTATAGTCTTTCCAAGGAATTCTTTTGTAGTCTCCTTCATTTTAGTCACAATCATTGCACTAATTCCTTTAGGGATAGGAACATTTATATCTCCATAGTTTATTCCATTTGGAATTTGATCCATGGATGGAGGATGAATTTACCTGTTGTGGGCCTCTTCTCTGGAGCAAACACATTAGTGGACATAAAAAATTGGCAAGATCATTATCGATTTTTTCACTGAAATTATATTTCTTTGCTAGTATGCAATCTAAGGGCCAATACTGAAGCCATCTAATGTGTTTTAAATCCTCATGCCTATCTAAAAGGTCCTGTGAATATCTCCCACCTACATAAATATTACAAGGTATATTTCCAATAAGATCCATCATTAGAGAAAGGTGGTCCTCATCGTGGTCATAACCGTTTGCACTCTAAGGATAAAAAAAACATATCACCTATAGCTAGTTCAAAAACCACGCAAGGAAATGTCCACATGTCAACTGGTGTAGAATAGTTTGAACCCAAAATAACCTCTGGGGATCGATATTTCATTTTATGAATATCATGCATAAACTTCTTATGAATCTATCAAATATTTCCCAAGTCTACTGCTTTACATATGAAAACCATTAACTTCAAGCTCTTAATCTCAACAGAATAACGAACTTTTTCTTTGCCTCATGTTGAAATGCTAAGTCAACAACCATAATGATTTCCATGTTTGTAACACCACTTTGTCCACTATTTACATTTCTCTGGTTTTCATTATCCAAATCTAATTCCTTTTCTCGATCTATGACATTGCTCATACAATAGTTTGCATCCCTCTTAGCCTTCCTCTTTAGTTTATTTTTCCAAGTCCTTGAAATGATTCCATTCGTTGTGTCTTTCCTACTGGAAGATCTGAAAAGTAGGTTTGTTTTATCTATAACAGGAGAAAGTAAGGGAGGATCCTCAAACTTCCTTGGATCTTTTGATGGATCAATAGAAGAGTATAGAATAATGTTTTTAGGATTTAAATTAGTGTGAATAATTCACAACTATTGATGAAAATAATCCATCTCTACCCAAATAAGGATGGATAGTTACCAAATAATGTCCAAGGGAAGGCCTCTATCAATATCCCAAACAAATGATTGCACAAATAGTTTCTTGTATCTTCCAATAAGATCTACAATATTTGAAAACTTCAAGTACTATGCTAAGCATTCCGACTGTAAATCTCAACAGACCCTTAGGAAGATCACATGCAATGACCCTATTCTTTTCACCAAGAACAAAATGGCATGTAATAATTACCACTTCCTTTACCAGCTTTAGAACAAATTACCTACTATATGCCTTCATTCAATATCCTTTTTAAGCTCATTAACAACCTCGGAGCATTGAAACCTTGGGAAATAGTAAATGGAATTTGTTGGAAACTACTTTTTTCCTTAAAACTACCTTGTGTTGTGAGTCTATTATAGTTGTTATTTTCTATACCTTAGAAAGCATCTGCCAACTTAGCTAATTACTTTAGTTGGTAGTTTGTTGAAGTGGGTATTGTCTTATCTTTCCTCCATTCTGTCACTCTACTTGAGTTGCATTTGTGGAAATAGATCATATTGTCTATCTTTGAAAGGTATTTGGTAGCATCCCTCTCCATGCCTTGTATTAAATCATATTAGCTTTTTGCAGAATGATACCTGCCATTTTCAACCAATAATCTCGCATTACAACCACAAAAGAAGAGGTACAACCATATTCAGTGGAGAGATATGTTAAATTTTATTTTTTTCCTTAAGCAACCTTGTCATTTGGGTTTATAAATAACCACTTTCCACGAGAACACTTAAGCACATTCAGTTTTACTTGGTAGATTTATATTCTTATACCTTTTTCCTTTTATATACAATTTTGGTAATGTAGAGTAATACTTTGGTAAATGGTAATTACTCTATTGTATGAGTTCTTATATAGTCTTTATCCATTTTTAATTTATTTTAAGTCCTATGTTTTCTAAAAAATTATGAATGGACATGTGAGAGAAATGCTATAAATATTGTGTCAATGTTTCACACAATTCCACTATTTTTCATTTGATGTAACTTTAGTCTTTATGAAGTTAAATGGAAATGATGTTTTTTCTTTTCTGAATAAATTAAGTTTAAAATAGAAGAGAGAGAAGCATCTAATTCAAAATATTGATACTTATCCTAGTAGTGAGGTATAACTTTCACAATGTTTACTTGAAATTAATTTGAACTACAATAACTAGCTTTCATGTTATAGGACATATGCAATTCTTCTCATTTGTACAAGTTTTTCTTTAATTGAATTTGGTTGACTTGGGTTGTAGGAAAATGCAGAGTTTGGGGGGTGTTGAAGAGAATATGGATGTATTAATGGAAATGACTTTGGAGGATCTGAAATTATGTGTTGATGAGGGTCGCCTACCACAGGTGAAATTATTATTTATTTAGCCAACTTGAACTGTGTTGTTGGTCAACCAAAGTTGGTGGTTTTTCAAAAAACATGCATAATTGATCTATTTTTTTCTTGACATCTAAATTCTTTCCATTGTCTTTGTGAACAGGTCTATGATACACTCATGCACTCAGTTCAATCAACTATTTTGAATACTCACAAGTCTAAGTTTACTCAAGTAATGTAAAAAATGTTTGGTTTTCAAAGAGTAAATGGAATGTTTCAATGATGCTTTCTTGTGTTGGATAGTTCATGAAATGTATTAGTTGTAAATATCTTTTAATGCAACATGTTATTTTTTTTTTACATCAAATGGTATGTCTTGTAAGCATGCAATGAAAGCCTTAACATTCTGAATAGTGGGTCCTTATCAAGTGGAATTTATGTTTTGCATGCAATTTTGAGTTGCAAAATTCTTCCTTTTGAGTAATTCAAGTTTTTGTTATGTTTTTTTTACCTATTCCACTCATCAAGACACTAACACAATAACAATATGTCAAATGCGTATGAAATTATGGTTAATGTAATATCCGTGACCTGTTTGTTATTCTAGGCATTAGAATGGTGTCTGGGTTCACAACTATGTTGTTTTCTTTTAAATTTGTAGTTGCATTTTCATGAAAACAATCCTTGATATCAATGGAATATCCACTTGAAGGATAGTATCTTATTCAATGAATATATTTTCTTGATATTTTCAAAGTCACTGGAGAGCCCTATTTGGATTTTGAGGTTACTCGTGACATTTGTTTTCTACATGGAATACCAGTGTAAAGGGTATGCAAGGTAGAGGTATGTAGAAGTAAAAAAACCATGTGGGGGAGGGAGGATTTATCTAATGTATAGTCTAATATAGAAATTGTAAGAAAACTGCTCCTTATAATATTTTATAAGAAAGTATCCTAATGGGGTTTTCCTCTCAACATTTGATCACAAACTTTGTTTTGCAGGGGCATTTTTCAGAACTACTACATAGTAAGTGTCAGACAGTTGGCTTAGGTTGATGGATAGTTGGTATGGATTATTGGTTGTCATTGATGTCAACCATTGCAGAGTGATATTGTATATTGATGTCAACCCTTGGAGAAAGTCCGGTAGAGAATTCTGGTAGCACAAAGGTTTGGGTAATGGACCCAAGGTTGTTTCATGTATAATGGTATGATTTTTAATATATTTGAAGGTAAAACTATTATAGATGGATAGTACATGTCATTCCATTTCCGGTGGTATGTGGAACGTCACGTAACTCCTCACGGTTAGAGAGTTACGTCCATGAGAATTTGGAGAACCCAAGTTTGGGTAATGGACCCAAGTTTTTTTCATGGATAATGGTATGAGTTTTGATATATTTGCAGGTAAGACTATTCTATATGGATAGTACATGTCATTCCATTTCTAGTGGTATGTGGAATGTCACATAACTCCTCACGGTTTGAGAGTTATGGCCTTACGAAGTTGGATGACCCTCATATGTTGGCTTGAAGCCCCAAAAGGTCAAAGAAGTCAAAGAGCTTGCAAAGAAAAAAATATTATTTAAATGATAAAGTAAAGTGACAATGTCAAGAAGGATTATTTAAATAATAAAGTGAAGTGACAAAATCAAAGAAGATTATTTAAATGATAAAGTGAGGTGACAAAGTCAAGGAGGAATATTTAAATGATAAAGTAATGGAGAACTTTCTAATTATGAAAATTGGTTAACCCTAAAAATGAGGAAAATAGGTTAAGTGACCTATAAATGGGTTAAGTGACCTAAAAATAGGTTAAGTGACCTAGAAATGGGTTAAATGACCTAGAAGATGGAGATTATAAATAAGAGGCAAGGCTCTCTCATTTTACATCACACTTGAGCATATTGAATATCTATAGGTGACTGAGGTAAACAAGGGATATCTAAGCCGAATTTCAGAGGGAAGGTGAAGAAAAGAAGGCCGAAATTGAAGGGAGGATAAATGTTTTTTATGATGCTTTCTAAGGTATGTTATTTGCAGATCATCTCACCATTTTCGCAATAACTTTCTTTCTAAAATGATTCAGACTGTGAAATTTCTATGCCATTGAGGAAACATATCCAAGTATCTGTGGTAAAAAATTCAGATTGTGGGTCGTTTTATTTTTGGAGTTACACTCCGTGGAAAATAGGGTTTGTGGCTAGTCTTGAAACTAGTCTAAAACAAGTGTTTCGGGTAATAACATCATAACTTCTTCATAACAAATCCCAATTCAGTGAGACAAAATGTGTTGGTTAGCATACAATCTGTAGTATTTTTTGTATCATTTTCATATTGATTCAACAAATATTTCGTGCGAGGCGCGCTCTACAAGGTCGCTCTCTAGAATAAGCCATAATTCAACAAGGTATGCCATTTTTTCTATAACTCCTTTTCTGAGAGGTTCCAAGTAGTGACACCTGGAGCAATTGCATAAAACACACTAAAGAACACTGTATATCATTTTCAGATATTTATTCAATACAAGTACATAGTTATGATTATTTTCAGTTAGGGTTGTTGACTAATCCAAAACTAGTCATGTGAGACTAAAGAAAAGTTTGATGAAAATGCTAGTCTCTTGTTGTTAAATTTAAGGAAGGTTTGCAAGTATGTGATCATATACACTAGGTCTATTACAAAGTCACAAATCATATTTGGATGATGAAATTGATGAGGGCTTTTGTTTGAGGTACATGTTGGGTACACGGTTGAGACAAGTAGTTGATGAGTTGGCACACACATGAGGTGTATAGTTGATGATGTTGGTACATCTTGATGAGTCATAGTTGATGAGTAGTTGATACATGATTGGTACATACTTGGTACATGGTTGGAGGGACTTGTTAGTAGTATTGTTGACACATGGTTTATGGATGATGTAGCATACTTGTATTGGTATATTATTAGAAGCACATATTGATCTTGGTGATGATTATGAGTTGTTGTGTTATTCTTGGTTGATGCACATCTTTGAGAGTTGTCTTGGTGAGTAGATTTAATTTGGTTGATAATATTGATGAGACATGTTGTTGTGATAGATTATTTGGATAGGTTGTTGTGACATGTTATTTGTACAGGTTTGGTGCATGGTTGATGCACTTGTTCATGGTACAGGTTGTTGCATGGTTTATGCAATTGTTTATGGTACATGTTGATTACAGGTTGAGGTATAGGTTGATGCATGGTTCAAGTTATTGGTACATGTTGTTTGGTACAGGTTGATTGTTACAGATTTACAACAGTGTATCTCACAGTGATAGTGTGACAATGGTTCCATCATTCTACTTATACGTCAGGGCGGTTGGACGGGGCAAGGACATGTGGTTGTAGCCACCTTCCGATTGTAATCAGAGAACATAGGGGGTTGTATCCTCCTTCTGGTTGTAGCAAAAGAATTGGGGAGTTGGAGCTTCCCTCAGGTTGTAGCCTAAGAAGCTAGGGGGTTGGAGCCTCCTTCCAGTTGCAACTGGAAAACAAAGGAAGTTGATGCTTTCAATGAATGTAAATCTTTAAGATATATAAGAAAAAACATTCCGTGGTTTTCTCCCACTTTGGGTTTCCACGTAAAACACTGGTGTACTGTGTATGTGTATGATTGTTCATTTGTTCATTGCTTATTTACTCTGCAGTTACCAGATGATAATGCTACATTCATATAACACTTGGATTATATGGTTAAAAAGGATTAAATTTCTCTATTACTGATTCACCCCCACTCTCAGTAATCTAACAACAAGCTGTTAGATTTGATTGTACTGAATACCATACACAAACAATAAACTTTGTATTGATTGTATTGAATACAAAGATTTGTATGATGCTCTTTTTTATAGTTCGATTGATTGAATAATAATTGAAGTAATTTGTATTATATATACAATAGTTGGTTTATCTTACATGCAAAAGACATGATTATTTATTGTTGAATTACTTTATGTCTTAAAATTGTTGAAGCCCCCATTTAAAGATAATCTTCTTACACTATTTGAGTTCACTTGTATTTTATAGCTCACTTCCATGTTTTGGTGTAAGTTGTTAAGGCCACTCATTTCACCTACTTCCTAATTTGCCACTTATCCTCTACTTGTTCTTTTCTTTGACCATGTTTAATCTTGAGTGTATCTATTGCCAATAGGTTTGATGGCACTACACTGAGGTTTGCTTATTTTGAATTATGTCTATGATTTGTGATTTGTGAGTGTATAAGAGTTCCATCATGTTTCCATACTAATCATAGAAATAAAAAGGTGTATTAAAAATGCCATGAAAAAATGGATACCTATAATATCTGGTAAAAATAAGGGGTTTTAAAATTATACATATGTATTGGGAGGGGGGATCAAAAAAGGATTTTAGGGTGTTATTTTCAATATCTAGTGAAATTAGGGGTATTCTTTAATATCCAACAAATGAACGTGCTATGTCACAATTTCATTGAGTGAATCCCCCATGGGTATATGGTGGTCATTTTTAGTTCTGACAATATAGTAGGGATTCATATTGGCCTCCAATCCATGGTTTTATGATCTTATTATTTTGAATGACATCCTAGGGCTATAGGTGATTATAATGGTACATCAATTAAGTTTTACCAGCAAATTAGAAAAGGAAATTGGAGCAACTCACTATGGTTAATTAATCAACAATTCCTTTAGTGGGATAGAAGCCATAATGCTATAAATGGAAATGGAAGAAGGAATATAACTCACTTGGAACTCATTGTTGTAGATGATGAAGCTATTTTCACTGAAATGTAGAGTTGTGATAGTCCTCTAATAGTGATCCATGTCCAAAATGAATTGCAAACTAGATATAACCAATAAACACTAGATCTGCAATTATAAAGATAAAAAAATGAAATATGCATAAAAGATAGACCTAGAACCCTCACAGGGGATGATGCCTCCCTTACCCTAGCTCTGTTGGAACCTTACTTAAGGTGTTAGGTTTGAAACATAAAAGGAATGAGTGGACAATATTGTTGATTATGGTGGTGACAACGATGACGATGACCATGGTCATGACGATGACGATGACGACGATATGATGATGATAATGAAAATGGAAATGACGATGATGATGACAATGCCAATGACAACGACGACGACGATGAAAACGATGATGATGATGATGACTATGATAATCATAATGACAATGATGATGATGACCATGAAAAAGATGACGACGACAATGAAAATGATGATGATGATGATGATGACAATGATGACGATGATGACATTGATGCTAATGACGAAAATGATGACATTGATCATGACGATAACGATGATGACGATATGATGATGATCACAACAATTGAAATTACGATGATGATGGAAATTCCAATGAAAACAACGAAGGCGACGACGACGATGATGATTACTAAAACAATCACAATGACGATGATGACCATATTGACGACGACAACTATGATGACGAAAATGACGACGATGATGATGACATTAATGATGATGATGATGACAAATTCGACAATGATGACGACGCGACGATGATAACCATGGAGATGAAAATGATGATGATGCTGATGACAACGATGACGATGATGATGTCAATGAAGACTATGACAATGACGATGATGACCATGCCGTCGCCGCCGACGACAATGACGACGATGATGGCAATGATGTTTATGCTGACAATAATGATGATGTTGACAATGATGATGATGTTGACAATGATGATGACGATGATGATGGAAATGATGATGATGGCGACGATGATGATGGTGATTGTGATAATGATGATGATGATGATGATGATGATGATGATGACCATGATGGCGACGATGACGATGATGATGAACATGATGATATTGACGACGACGATGAAGATGACGACGACGACGATGATGATGACGACGACGATGATGACCATGATGATGACGATGAAGATGACAATGACGATGACGATGATGATGAATACTGTGACAATGACAATGAAGACGATGATGATGACCATGATGATGATGACAATGATGAAAATAATGATGACGATGACGATGATGATGATTATGAAAATGACGATGATGATGATGATGACAATTGTGATGATGGAAATGATTAGGATGATGATTGAGACTATGAGGACGACGATGATGATGATGACCATGACGATGAAGATGACAATGATGATGACCATGACCATGCAAATATTGATGACGAAGAAGATAATGACGACAATGATGATGAGGATGACGACAAGGATGAGGATGACGACGACGACGATGATGACGATGACGATGAAAACGATGATGATGACGATGAAGAATAAGAAGAAGATGATGATGATATTGACGACGACAATGATGATGATGAAGGTGATGAAAACGACGATGATGATGAAGATGATATCAATGACGACGATGACGACGATGATGATAATGACAACGAAGATGATGACGATGACGATGATGACGACAATGACGACGATGATGATGATGACCATGACGAGGACGATGATGATGACAATGACGATGATGATGACGATGACGATGACGATGACGATGATGATGACGATGATAATGACGATGACGATGAATATGATGACGACGACGATGACGACGATGATGATGACTATGAAAATACCTAATGATCACATAACTCCTACATTTCATAATTTTTGCAATATCATTGATCATGTAAGTCTTTATCCAAGTCTACTTCTGAATCATTTGGTTCACAATTGATGTTGAAAGGATTGGCCATATAAACATCATCATCATCATCAAAGTCATTTTTGATAATATCATCGTCAATATGATCTTCAAGAACATTGTCATCTACATTTGGCTCAACTTCTTCGACTTCTTCATCTAATGATACATCTACATCATGATCCTCTGCATATTCTTCTTCTTTAATATCATATTCTACTGGTACATTATACTTTCCATGCCTTCCTGTTGGATCATATATAACAATGTATGACCAACCTACTTTACCTGGAACCTCTGAATAAAATACATGCTCACATTGGCTTGGAAGAGAATAAGTTTCTGTAACCGATTCAAACATCCTTGTATTAACCATGGTAAATCCAACGACATGCTCAATAATAGTTCATTCAGGATCATGTTCATTCATCCGTTACCTGTAACATTTTACCTTAAATAAAACTAACTTAAAGGAATTGAAGTCACACTATATTACGTCATTCAAATACCCATAGTATCTATTTTAGGATATTGTTGGATGCATGTCACTTCTAGAGGAAACATTAGTGACCTGAAAGACTACATTTATCCTAGAATCAGAGGTTTTCTTATCATCGATTTTTTTGATGCGAAATTTATGACCATTGCACCACATAGCCTTATGGTGTTTCAACTGTAATATGCCCTACACTTAAAAAATCCATATTTTTCAACGACTAAACATGATATTTAGACTTAGTAAAAATTTATAAAATAAACACACCATGACCTAGATTATTAGAATGTAAAATAACTGAAACATGATTTGGGTGAATAATCTGTTTTCCTGCTTATCTTTTAAACTATATGCTAAATCAATTTCCCTCTAAGTAAGATTGGTATGTTGATTATGATGAGCTTCTTTAAGCAAAGTTTCCACCCCTTTCCATGATAACCTAGCACTACATTGTATATTACATCAATCTATCCATAATTTCATCCAATCAAGATTGCTTGCGATGTATAAATGCAATGCATACCACTCTTGACCAACTGTATGAAAAACAATAAAAATTAGTAATTAGAGTAAAGATTAAATAATAATTGATCATTAAAGCTAAATAAAACTTAAATAAGTACAATGTATAAATAAATCAATATTAATGCAAAGTATTATAGATATCTACCATCTAATTGCCTTTCACTTTCCTCGTTCTACATTTCCAGACCAAGACCTCCCCTTCAAATTTGTTAATGGAATTGAGATCCCAAATCCGAGGTACCTGCATGATTTTTTCTACTAATTTAGGAAGATACTAACTAATATATACCAAGTATTGATATACCATATATCCCTCAGGACGTGCTCTCTATCTAACGAAAGCATTCAATGAATTCAAGTGCCTCTCCACCATCCATATTGACATTTTGCGTACAGGTGCACACATTTCAATCTCCTCAACTTGGTGTAACAGGTAGTGTTCTTGTGCATTGAAAAATGCTGAAGGTAGATACTTTTGCATTTCTCACATTAGCGGAGGAATTTCTCTCCTCCAATATTTTATATCTTCTTTATGGATTTATTTAGATGACAACCACCTACACATGATATAACAAATTAGATCATAGGTTTCAACAACAACGTTGTATATAAATTGAAAGTAAAACAAATGTCGACAAGTTGAGCAAAAACGATTTTTCATATAAATCATTAATATTTACCTCATGGATTTTCCAAGATCATATATAACTTGTTTTACATTGTTGTCAAAGATGTCTGGTAGAGATAGAGGTAGAACATATTGTAACAAAAAAGGGATCATTAATTTTTAGGAAACAAAAACCATTTTATAATACTAAAAATTCGTATATTTACCAATATAGAAATCTACATCCAAAATAATTACCTTAATGAAGGTATGCTAGTCATGAGTTTTCACCCCACCAAATTCACCTTTCTTTGTTAAGATATTATTTTTGTTTGAAGCAAATCCCGTGGGAAATTTAATTTTCCGAATGGCCTCTTTTACAATATTTCTTTCTTTCTCTATAAATAAACATGGAAGACTATTTCGGTGTACTTCGTTGTGTTACACATCAAAATTACTCATTACAATGATGACCTATTATTGTTATTACTAGTGTCTCATTTTGGCCATAAGTGTCACAGATATCATACTGTCATCTTGCCTATGTTGTGTCTCAAACGAAATTATCAATAACACTTTAAAGACACCTCCAAAGAATGATTTTAAAGAGGACAAATCATTTGACAAAAATTACAAGTCTTTTCCATGGAAAAAACCACTCAAAAATCATTTTTAAAGGGCAGTCATCCCCTATACACTATCAGGGAGTGCCAATGCTCTGTACCCTCTTTTGGGGGAGCGTTGCAATTATCTGTTCCCCATTCTGAGGGAGTGCTGGCCTATTTGAGAAAATCTTAGGCTGTTGAGGAAAATCAGGAAAGAATCCCCTTCATCTCTGGAGTTGGTTGGATTCATATTTGAGGTCAAGGCTCAATCTTAGGGAATATCCACAACTGAAGGAGAAGGATCCTCAACCTGTCCCAAGAATCTCTTAAGTGGTTAGGCCTCTCCAACCCTATATAAGGAGGCCTCCTCATGGTGAAAGGGAGAGACACTGAAGGCATTAAATTTATGATCTCATAAGGGAGATATCATTGAAGCATAATCAGTTTGTGTGTGGATTACTTGAGAAAAGGTTTGGAAAAGGAGAGTTGGGAGAGGTTACTGCACCTTCATCAAAGGTATGTAAGTATTCTCTATTGTTATCATTAATATACATATGTGCTTGGCCTGTTTCTTTCAAGGTTGTGTTTATTCTACATGAACTTGTCTCTATTAGATAGATCTGGTTTCAAGCTAATCTTAGTAGAATAGGAAGCTTGTTCTCTCTTTGTTTGATTTACAAGACTTATTGAGGAGTTTGGGGATCAAATCTCAACTCAGATTATGCGAGGACAAACATCGTTAAAAAGGTACACCTTTCTTCATATTCTCTATACATTAGTTTAGATAGATTTAAAAGGATGTCAGTGACCAACATTAGCACCCTTTTTGTCTTGGTCTTAGGAGTCTAGAGCCCAAGAGAGAATCCACTTTTCCACAGGGGGATTTATCTGTAAAAAAAATTGGCGACTCTCTCCGTTATCCCTCCATCTGTTAGTCCTCCATCTGGATCACTTCAGACCAAGAAACCTACATTCGACTCTATATTGTACCCTCCTAAGAGCACTATCCATAAATGTACCTTTAATCCTAGCTCACGTGCCACCCAGAACTACAACATTGTTGAAGATTTGGCTCAAGCACCGTTTGCTATATCTGCGTTAGAAGTTCTACAAGTTCTACAACACTGCCCAAGTCAATGTAGAACGCTCTTGAATGCTATTGACACTTTTGATCCTGAATCATCCAACAATATCATGTTTAACCTAGAAAATTCTACGTCTTGACTCTCCCACCAACTTTCTTTCCAAATTGATGTTGTTGTTCACAATCAACAAATTCACTGCACTATGTTGGATGAGGGAGGCTCTACTTGTGTCATGTATTTAGCTTGTTGGAAAGGATTAAAATCACCCGCACTTAACAAATCCCCAATGCTGTTGTGAGCATTCGATGGGTAAGGTTTTCATCCCCACGATCTTTTGTAGTCCCTGTCTGTCCAGTTGGGTGGAAAAATTGTCTCTGTTGACATCGAGGTGGTTGATGCTCCCCTCAATTACAATTTATTACTAGGAAGAAGTTGGTTCTATGCCATGAATGCCGTTGCTTCGTTGGTGTTTCGATGTGTACAATTTCCTCATCAGGGAAAAATTGTCACTATCAATCAGTTAGATTTTTGTACACCCGACGCTCGCGCTCCCACTACCAACATTATTCCTTTATTGGGAGATCAAAATATCACGTATGAAAGTGTTGGTGTAGGATTGTTAAAATACTCCACCCTTATGGGTACCTTCCCTGCACCACTCCTTCCTACCACACATCATATTGCCACAATCAATATGATTTCGACTACGACTTATCAGTCTTTGGAATCATCTGATCCTTGGATTGTACCTGGTCCTCTAGAGTTCGATGCACTAGGTGACACCATGCCACTTAGTCTAGCTGATGCTTCATACATTGCTATTCAATCAACCTCTCCCTCCTCGGATGACCAACATCTCTTGGCACCCGACACCTACTCAATGCCATATTGGTTAAATTCCTTGACGTCTGCCTTTGAATTCATTTCTCAAATATTTCCATCAGACGAATATGTTATGGAAATTCTTAGCATTGACGACATACCTTGGGATGATAACCATCATTGATCCTCTTTTCTTCCACCTCTTGAAGAAATACAGGAGGATATACACTTTATATTCCCCCCCGATGTTGTTGACTTTCCACAATCACACATACTTACAAAAGATACTATTTCTGAGGGGAATTTAGGCAACATTACCTCTACAGTCGTTATTGACATTTCAATCAAGGAAGGTGTCATGGAAAATATTAATCTCGGTGTTAATTGTTTGCCCAAGGAAGTGGTTTCTTATACCACTTTATTTAAATAATTCAGCGATGTCTTTGCTTGGAGCTACGAGGAAATGCCAGGGATCGATCCTTCGATCATTGTGCATGAGATTAAAAATTACCCAGGTGTAAAACATGTTCAACAGAAACTCCACCCGGTCCATACTAAGAATACTGTGACTATTAAGGCAGAAGTTGAGAAATTATTGAAATATGGCTTCATCTATCCTATACCTTTGACATAATGGGTTTTGAATATTTTTTCGGTCACTAAGAAGCAAGGGACAATTTGTGTCTGCATTGATTATAAGGACCTTAATAAGGCTTGTCTGAAAGACAAATACCCTATGCCCTTCACCAACCAGATCATTGATAATTGTGTAGGTAGTGTGATTTTCTCTTTCATGGATGGTTTCTCAGGGTACAACCAGATTGACATTTTACCCGTTGATCAGCATAAGACAACCTTCATTTGCTCATGGGGAACTTTTGCCAATCAAAAACTACCATTTGGCCTAAAAAATGCTGGTGCCACATTCTAGCAGGCCATGTCATATGATTTCCATGATATCAAACATATTGCAGAACCTTACCTCAATGATTTACCTACCCGTTCATCTAGTTGATCAGACCATTTTGGTCATCTACGGGATATTTTTCTTCGATGATGGTTCTATCGCATTCGTTTGAACCCACATAAGTGTATCTTTGCTGTCAAATCAGGTTGACTCCTTGGATTCATTGTTTCCAAGGACGAGATTCAGGTGGATCCCTTAAAAATTAAAGCTATCCTTGCTTTAAATCCACCTAATAATTTGACACAACTCCAAAGTTTGCAGGGAAAAGAAAAATTTCTTCGCCATTTCATTTGTAACTACGCTGAGATTACCAAAGGATTTATGCAATTATTGCAGAAAGATACCCCTTTCATTTGGTATGACACTGCTCAACGATCTTTTGCTTCTCTTAAGCATGCATTAACCAACACACCTCTGTTGCATCCTCTGAATTATAAGAAGGACCATATCCTTTACTTAACAACCTCTACTTCCACTATTTCTATGGTGTTAGTTCAAGAGGACCCTAATGGTGAGGAACACGTGACATATTATTTGAGAAAAAGTCTATCTGGTCCAGAGCTCCAATATTCACATGTTGAAAAGTTGGCTCTGGTAGTCGTCATCGTTGTCCAGAGATTTCGTCATTTCATTTTGCTACGCACCACCATAGTTATCGCAGACTCTAACCCCATGTATCACATTCTGACACATCAAGTTCTTGGGGGAAAATGTTCCAAATGGATCATTATCCTTCGGGAATTCGATCTTGAATTTGCTAAGTCCAAAGATAAAAAATCCTTGGTGTTTGTAGAGCTTATCTGTGACCTTCCCCATGTTGATGAAGATACTGAGCCTAGATATTCTCTCCCCGATGAGACTCTATTCCTCATTATCATGTTCGATCCTTGGTATAGATATATCCTTCTTTATCTCCAAACGTAATGTTTTCAACTTGATATCTCTCGTGAAGAACATCATCGTATTCACCATCATTCTCGCCGCTACCTTATCATCGGTGACACTTTGTATCGTTGTGGTATTGATACTATCCTACGATGATGTTTGACTCATGAAGAGGATGAACGCGTTCTTAATGACTGTCACCTTCGAGCCTGTGGCGGTCATCTCTTTGGGATGGCTACAACTCAAAAAATCTTACGTTCTGACTACTTTTGGCCCTCTATCTTCAAAGATTGTATCGAGGCCGTCAAACAATGCCCACCCTGCCAAGTTTTTCACAAAAAGGCACGCACCCAACCCGCTCCGCTACATCCCATTATTGCTATCGACCCCTTTGCCAAATGGGGCATTGATTTCATGTAGTGTAATACTACCTCAACCCTGGGGCACAATTAGATCATCGTCACCATCGATTATTTCAAAAAATGGGCTGAGGCTATGCCTACCTTTCTGAATGATGGCCATACTGCAACTCTTTTTTTCTTAAACCACATCATCACTCGCTTTGGTGTTCCACAAGCCATTGTTACTGATCATGGTTCACACTTTCAAAACCAGATGATGAGTGAGTTGCATGCCAAGTTGGGTTTTCTCCATGAGAATTCATCCCCGTACTATCCTCAAGAAAATGGACAAGTTGAATCTATAAACAAGGTCCTTAAACCATGATTCAACATATGGTAGGGGAAAACAAGACATCTTGGCATCTACAACTTTTCTCTGCTCTCTGGGCTTACCGTAATTCAGTGAAAATTGCTACTGGATTCACTCCTTTCCAGTTAGTATATGGCATAGAAGCTTTTTTACCAATCGAGTGAAAAATTCCCTCGTTAAAACTCAAAGTAGAACTCCTGCCTCATACTTCTACCAAAGAAGAACACTTCTTACACCTAACCAGGTTGGATGAAACATGTCGTGATGTCGCTCTCATTAACAAGAGATATCAAAAGAAAATCAAGAATCAATACGACAAATCCATCCATCCTCGTACTTTTGCAGAAGGAGACCTAGTCCTCGTTTATGACCATGCTCATGATAAGTTAGGGACAGGCAAGTTAGAACTTCTGTGGCATGGTCCTTACATTGTGAAACATCTTTTACATAGAGGCACCTATGAGCTAGTTGACTATGACTAAATCTCCCTGGGTGAGCCCCGAAACGGGATTTACCTTAAGCAATACTATGCATAGAACTTCTAGCATGCATGCTTTGTACACTATTGTATTTTTAGTTTGGTGTATATTTTATCTTCCATGAATGAGTTTTTCCTTAGCCGCTTATACTTTTTCTTGTGCTTGTGTGCACATATGACATCTTCCTTTCCTATCTTTTTCGGGTTTGAATATGGCGCTAGGCAACACACCCATAACATTGCTTCTGCAGCTTGGGTCATTTACCATTCTGACGAGTTGGTGAGTTCAGAAGGTATTTGCTTAGGATCGACAACTAACAACATGGAAGAATATCATGTTGTCATCAAAATTTTAACCGAAGCCTCCTCCCTAGATATATCTCATATGATCATTAACCTAGAATCTCAACTTGTGGTCTGTCAACTTAATCAAACCTGCGCTATTCACAATCCTATCCTATTACATCTCCATCTACGAGTTCGTCGTCTTGAAAGAATGTTTGATTTTATCAAATACAGACACATACGAAGAGAACTTAATACAACTTTGGATTTGTTAGCCAATTACATCATGGATTGGTATCTCGCACATAGATGAGGTTTTATAAAGGAAATAAATCATACATCACATGTAAATTAAACGCATCACAAAAAGACATCATTATTTGCAAACATCATTTTGGCACTGTAAAAAATCGGATATATGTATATATATTTCATGATGAAAAAGTTTGGTTACATCAAAAAGTACATAGAAGGGAAAAATATTAGGTCTTCACACCCATAAACATCATCATATTGACTATACAATCATTAGGAAGAATTTAATCTTCTTGCATCACATTGTGCTCTGAGTAACAAATCAATGCGTGGGATACTCGCCTCAGTAAAGAGTTAACACTCTCAGGCACTCCCACGGTGTGTCTTTGTAGATGCAGGGGAACCTCCCACCTCCCAAGAGGAGGGATACCTATCATGAGGCCTTGGAGGTTTCTTTCAACCTCCTGGATACCTCCTATTGCTACCCCCTGATATACCACAATCTGAGCATCCTCGTGACACTCCAGTGCCGGTATCTCTGCCAGACGTGTTGCTCCCCTGTTTACATGATGAAACGATACATTCATTAGAAACTCTTCTATGTACCCCAAAAAATAATATATTTTTAAAATAAAAAAAACACTTGACAAGATTATTTTTGTTTTCTTACCTGACGCGTCCCAATCCACCCCATATGGAAGGACCAGGTCCATGCTCCCTCAGAAATATACTCTGGCGTATGGGAAGTCTTCTATCACAATCAATTGGCATCTCAACCAAGCGAAGAAGTCGCCAGTGAACCTAAAGTCTGACTTTATTCTGAGCCTCGAAGATAGACTAGTCCAACGTTCCATACATGGTTCTCCCACTGGTCGTACTGCTAACGCAATATGAGGTTGCATCTGAGGAATGCATTCTAAGAGGAATGAAACTAGAAATGAACTGTATCTGAATTGCTTCTGCTACCCTTCTTTTCATCTCGAAATCTGTTCCTTCACATTCTGAAGGAACCCTGCACTCCAGTTAAATATTGTTGGCTCCAGACACTGTAAACCATAGGCCACCTGTGATCTTGAAACTAAGTGAGAGCTAGTACTTCCTGCTATACTCATAATGGAAAATAGAATGGATTGAAGGGATAGATCCTTGATGTCTTTAATCATGATCCTACCTCCCACCAGTCTTGATCTTGGGACATAATGGTTTGCCAAGTACTCTTCTACAGGCACATGAAGTGCCCTCTATCCAGATAAAATAATGGGGGTCCCTCTCCTTGAGAGGCTGATCAGGAAGTACACATCTTCCAACACAATGGTAAGAAGTTGTGTCCCAATTTGGAACCCCTGCTCCGTGACGCTACACAAACAGATCATATACTCGAGAAGAAGAACTTCTTTATTCATCTTTTGCATCTTAAAGAACTTGAGGAGACCACAATTCCTCAAGGCGGCCCTTGATCGGGGAATTTGCAATGCAACCACATCATTGAGCTCATGCTCTCTTTCTTTCCACTCGATCATGACTTTTTCCGGATTTACCTACAATCATCATCAATCAAAAGTCATTAGTTATGTTATTTTCGACAATTGTTGGGCAATAAAAAAACTTAAAAAACATTTTGTGCTTTTTTTATGAGGCCAATTCTCCCTTTACACTCACACCAGGGAGCCAACTCTCCCTTAAAAGGGCCACTAGGGAATTATCCTTTTGGCAGAATGATCCCCATTACCTTTTGGAGGAGCGCTGACAGTTTTTGAGAATTTTTTGTGTGTTTTGGGTAGCGTCCCCTTCACTCTTACATCAGAGCACTAGTGCCCTGTCTTTAAGCTTGGAGGAGTGCTGAAAAAATAAGGCAGCACTCCCCCTAACATTCTAGAGGAGTGTCAAGCCCTTTTGAGTGCTTGTGTCATCCCAGGGCATCATTTTTTGAACCCAATTATTGCCTAAAAACAAAATGTAAACTGTGCATATTAAAGAGAGGAAGAAGAACACCAAATTGGTCCAGACGACGACATAAATAGATGATCGTAGCTCCGGCACTGATCAATGCAATAAACACCCTCCAAATCTGAATTTCTCCACTACTACAAATCTTTGCACAAATGAAATGGTAAAAGACTTTTTTACCCCATTTTACTATCATAAATTTTCATTTTTTCCAAAGACATAGTTATTTTGGGTTTTGAGAAGTATTTTGGAGGCATTATTAATACGTTGGCATGCAGTTTTGACATTATTGGCAGGTCTCAGAGCATTTTTGTTCAATTTTCATCTTGTCACATTAACAAGCATAGTATTAGTTCATTCTCACGCTCGAAAAAACATAAGAATGCACCGAGTAAACTTTTATCTCTTGTTCTGACTCACATGGATACACGAAAAAGAGTCAAATTGGGCCTCTTTTTTGGGTTAAACCCCTATTGTTGATATTGAGTATTTTTCCCCATCAATAGAAGCCAAGATCCACAAAACCAAGTAAAGGCTGAAGGAATGGGCAAAGGTGAAATCTGTTTCACTATGAAAGGAATGAGAATATCTTCAACAACAATTGAGATCCCTTCAAACCAATCATGAAACTTAGGAAATCACCTTGGAAATGTAAGGATAGAAATGGAGGTTTCCCAAAGGCTATATCATGCTAATAGAAAAGAGAAAGAATACTGGAGTTTGAAATCTAGGATCCTTTATCTAAAGATCAGTAATAAAAAAACCTCCTTTCATAAGAAGATGAGGGTGAGGAAGGGTGGGAATAATGTCTAGGAAATCATGAACAAGGATGGTACAAAGGTATATACCTTTGAGGACATCAGGGATGAAACATTCACTCACCTCAAGAATTTCTATTTAGAGGAGCCTCCTCAATTCAAATATGCATCCAATCAAGATCTAGTTGAATGCATTCCCACCTTGGTCTCAAATGTGATAATAAACATTTGGTTAGACAAATAGAATAAAAAATGGTCAAATCCATTTGGGGATTGGAACTAGATAAGGCCCTAGGACTAGATGGATTCACAATACATTTTTATTGAGATTGATGGCCC
>ML821606.1:48989-73982 GCA_009831015.1 Picea engelmannii
CCCAAAGAGTGAAACCCTTCATATTTTTCCAAGGTCTACCCAATTTCTCTATGTAATTCATCCTACAAAATTCTAGCAAAGATATCAATGAATTTCCTCAATGTTTTTCTTCTTGATCTCATCTCATAAAACTAGGGTGTTTTTTCTAAACAAAGGAAAATAACTAACAACATAATCTTGGTTCAGGAAGGGATCCACTTTGTTATATTCAACCAAGAGTGGGGAATGGTCATCTAAATTAACATGGAAAATTCCTTTGATTGAGTAAGAACTTCCTTTCCTTTTGCAGTTCACCATAAATTTAGATTCACTCCATTGTTTTTAAATTGGACTAGAATGCATTGGATTCCCTTGGATAGATCCCTTGATGATCCAGGTGGATATCGGTGGCCACCCACCTTTTCCAACTAGCTCAAAACAACTTTCTGGCAATTTTGGCAATTTACTATTTTTAGCAGGTTTTAACTTCCGGGGCCATTTTGAGGGCCTAAATGAAGGTTTTTCGAGATCGAGGTTCTCAATAATGGCCAAATGCATAATTGAGCCCCCAAAATGAATATCCTCGACAATACCTTTCCAACAAGCTATCATATGCCTAAAATGGAAATCATATGCAAAAATTACGACCCCGAGAATTTGATGTACTAACTTACCCAAACGGGGCCCACATGACTTTTGGCGCTTCATCTCCTAGGGTTAGGGTTTTTGGATGTCTAGTAATTTTGGCATTCTCATTTATTGTAAAAAGGCCTCCATAACCTCATTGTAATCATGTTCTTGCGAATGCGAGTAGCCGTCACATCTCTTCTTAGAGATAAGATGCCACCATTCTAGCGAGTCTTTCACTCTGTATTTTTACAGTCTCTGTACATTTCTTTCATTAATAGAAATCATGTATTACTGTATATCTGTGTTTATGGTTGCATCTCTGATACATTTATGCTACATTATTGAATATCTGTGATATCTCTGTGCATTTATTTATTATATCTCCGCTCTCATTTCGTGCCGAAAATAATCCAGATCAGTGGTATCAGAGCAGGCTGCTCTTGATCATTTTTTCAGTGCATGTCCCCGACGAGGTCTGAGTATAGCAAGTTGGGTCTCGAGCTTATCTCTCTTGAAGAAAATCACTCTCACATACCCAAGAAACCCTTAATGGTGGAAGAAAAGAAAAACGACGGAGCTGGCGATCCTATCAATCTGTTGCTTGAGAAAGCTCTCACACGACAGAGGGATGAAATGATGGAGAATTTTGCCCACATCCTTCAACTCTTGCCGATAGAATCAGGCACATCTTCATCAAGCGACCACTTTGGAGGCACCTCGCCTTTCAAGGTACAAGTTAACTTTGATATTTCTGTATTTAAAGGACAGATATATGCAAAAGCCCTAGAAAAATGGTTAACTCTACTAGAAGGTTATTTATGTGTTCATAATTTTTTCGACAAAGAAAAGATCACCTTCGCACTCCTTAAAGCTCCCCCTCATGTCAAACATTGGTGGGAAACTTACTGGGAGAAAAGTTCCACAGAGGATTCTGGAATATATGGGGCCGATCCCACTTGGGATTTTTGTGTGGATGCGGTAAAGGAACAATATTACCCCGTTGGCAACTATGAGGACCAATACATGAGATGGACCACACTGTGGCAAGAGAGGGGCCAAGCAGTTTCAGAGTTTACCAATACCTTCCATACATTGCGCACTAAGCTGGGTATCAAATACTCCGAGCGACATTTGGTTCTAAAATACTGTGGGGCTCTACATAGATACATCCAAACTGAAATGGATTTTCTGGACATCTCATCACTCGGTGCTGCTTATCAATATGCTATTAAAATTGAGCAGAATTTTAAGCACCAGAACAAATGGGAGTTCAGGTCTGCAAATCTGCAACAACCAAAGTATGACAAAGACAACCCTAATAAACAGTCTCTCAAAAACCAGTCCAAGACACAGGAAAAGAAGGGTCACGGGAAGACAAAGAAGGACACCGGAAAATGGTGCGATTTCCACAAAATCCCCTGGCACAACACCGATGAATGTCACTCAAAACAGTCATTGGTGGCCAAGATCAAAGACAAGGAGCCGAACCCTGCTTCAGAATCTGATTCTAAAAATACTGGTAAAGGACAGATCATTGACGCAGACCCCACTTCTATTGTCGCGACCGCAACAATTCAACCGGAAGAATCAATAGATACGGAAGAGGGAGAGAACCTTTTTCATTCACATATGTGGGTGAAGGGGACCCCGTTGCATTTTATTGTTGATAGCGGAAGCCAGAAGAACCTTATCTCAACAGAGGTTGTCAATTAGTGGGGATTGTCGACAACACCACACCTGCAACCATACAACATCGGGTGGCTTCACCAAGAACAAGATCTCCGTGTCAACCAATAATGTCGATTATCATACGACATCCAACCCTTCAAGGATGAGGTATTATGTGATTTTTCCCCATTGGATGTCTGTGATGTCCTCTTGGGCCAACCATATATGTGGAGACACCATGCTATTTATGAGTCTTGACCTTGCAGTGTCATTTTACTTTGGGGGGTCATCTCTACAGAATACCAAAGGTAGTTCCAACTACTGTTCCACCTAAAAAGTGTTGCAAGGTAGTATCTCATACTGCAAAACTCATCTTCTTCACAATTTGTTCAAAAGGAGAACAAAAGGACACTGCAACCACTACAACCTTGCCCCAAGAACCTTCTATCCAACAGAAGCAGGTCGACAAGGTTGCAACAAAGTGCAAAGATTCCTTCTGCACACCGTCCTCTCATGTATCTTTACTTTTTGAACAACCTCAACCTCAACAGGTTTGTGACAGACTTCCACAAACTGAGCAACGTGACGTCTCCAACAAGACAAGTAGCTCACCAAGATGCATATTCAACAAACGATTTTCCTTCTCCCCCGGGAACTCAACACAATGGATACCATTTCTTTTTAAAGAGGGAGTATTGATCCAGGTGGATATCAGTGGCCACCCACCTTTTCCAACTAGCTCAAAACAACTTTCTGACAATTTTGGCAATTTACTATTTTTAGCAGGTTTTAACTTCCGGGGCCATTTTGAGGGCCTAAATGAAGGTTTTTCGAGATATAGGTTCTCAATGATATATGAAGGCATTATTTATCCCCCAAAATGAATCTCCTCTATGATACCTTTCCAACAAGCTATCATACACCTAAAACAAAGATCGTATGCAAAAGTTACGACCCCGGGAAGTTGATGTACTAACTTACCCAAATGGGGCCCACATGAATTTTGGCACTTCATCTCCTAGGGTTAGGTTCTTGGATGTCTAGGACTTTTGGCATTCCCATTTATTGTAAAAATGCCTTCAGAGCCTCATTATAATCATGTTCTTGCGAATGCGAGTAGCCGTCACATCTCTTCTCAGAGATAAGATGCCACCATTCTAGCGAGTCTTTCACTCTGTATTTTTATAGTCTCTGTACATTTCTTTCATTAATAGAAATTGTGTATTACTGTATATTTGTGTTTATGGTTGCATCTCTGATACATTTCTGCTATATTATTTAATATCTGCGATATCTCTATGCATTTCTTTATTATATCTCCGCTCTCATTTCGTGCCGAAAATAATCTGGATCACTTGATGAATAAGAGAGAAAGTTCCGTATTTAAAAGATAATATAGGATTTGACAAGGATGTCCACTTTCTCCCATGCTATACATTCTCATGGCTAAATAATTAGGAATAAATTTAGATATGGAAAGGGAATCTATAAATTTAAGTGTTGTCCAGATAAAAAGAGGGGCCGAGGCAATTAATCATTTTAATTTTCCTAATAAAACTCTTCTTCTAAGAGAAACATCAACGTGACTATATCCATTAGGTTCAAGGATATATTTGACTCTTATACCTGAGCTCTAGGGGCATTGATCAAAAAAATATAAGAACCATATATATGGCTAAAACACTCTTGTCCATAGCTTGCATCAAATCACTCAAGTTTTGGAATTTTCCTTGGTTAATAACTAGACCTCATTCCAATATCTAGGAATTCCCATAGCTTTGAAGAATCATAAATATGAGGATTTAAAACCAATTGTGTAGAATATAAAAAACAATATAATGTAGCGGGGTTCTTAGTGGTTAAATTTAGTGGGAAAAGTAACCCTCATAAAATCAATTTTATATACTCTTCCAATAATTTAGGGATAAACCCTCTTTGCACTAGTGGTGGTAATGCAAAAAGTTGGGTGATATATAAGAAAGTTCCTTTAGCAAGGAGGGAAAACAAACACAAAAAAGTATCATATCATCAAATGGGACATGGTAATATCCCTTTTAGAATGTGACAGACTAGCCATCAAAGGCCTTCTTCTTATGCATATAGCCATGGATTCTAAAATTCTATGGAGACTAGTATCAAGTCAACAAGAATGGTAGAAATAGGCCTTGTACAAAAATACATGACAAGAGGGAGGTTAATATGTTTGGATGAGCCCTTTCCAATGGAAATTGGTTCCCTAAATTAGAATCTCTACAAATTTGAGTCATTAGATCTCATCCAAAAGCACATAATGTGGATCCCTTGGAATGAAAACATAGTTAGAAGATGGGATGCTAGTGTAATAGGGAATCCACTTTAGCATAAAACCAATTGATAGAAAGGATTCAATATTGTCTAGGGGAGAGGGGATTCTTCACTTTTCATGATATTTCAAATTATGAGCAATTAGACTAGGCATCTTGTGGAGGATGAAAGAATCTCGATCCCCCAAATTATCTCAAAGATTAGCTAGTCTCCCTTTGGAGATCCATCCATAGAGCAGGCCCCCTTCATTGAACATCAATAATTAGCATGGCTGAGGAAAATTAGGAGGTTATTATTTAGTTAAGAAAATATATTTGGATAAATTAATGGACCAAAACACTCCCCCTCAATCAACAATCGAGAAGAGCATTTGGACTAAGTATTATCTACCCAAAATCATTTGTTTTGTTGGACCTTACTTCACAAAAGGATTCTAACAATATACAATTTTCAAAGGAGGGGAATTTATGGTTCCTTGAATTTCCACATGTGCCATACCTGTAAGGAATCAATGTGCCATCTATTAATTGAATGCGACTACACTAAGCAAGCTTGGTACATAGCTATAAAAACTTGGGGATAAAATTACAACTATTGCAGAGATGTAGGGACATGATCCCGCTTGGTTGAAGAAATTCCCAATGATTTCAGTGAACAAGAAATATTGAAACACACTTGGTCCTCCTTCCCCAAATTCTTTATGTGGAAACTCTGGTTCACAAGAACTAACATTATTTTTCGACGAGCCAACACATCCCCAAATTGGGTGGCCAATCTAGGAATATGTCTTCTTGTTAATGTTTTTATTGCCATTATTATAGTTCTTTGCATTTCAATAGATAATAGCAACATAAGAACAAGATCACTGAGAAATACACATTCACAAGAGATGCAACATTTATCATGGGAAACCCTCTAGAGGAATAAAACCCAACACAAATTCCTTAATATAAATATCCAATACAATGCCAAGAGATCTTATGCTAAAACAGAGAGTCCTCTCCCAAGATATGTGCCACTCTCTCTCTCCTTTGCCGGTAACAGATCAAAACTTATCTCTCAAACTGAGCAAGTGAGTTGTGTTCAAATGAGGCTCTAGCCTCCTTTATTTATACAAGTTCTGGCATGTGTGAAGTGTCTCTTCACTGGCAGGGCTGACTTCTTAATCTAGGTGGGTAAACCCAACTTTATTATATTTCTGGGTCTTCTTATTAACTGCTGGGGCCGAATTCTTATTCTGCCTATTATAATTGTCTGTTGACCAATATGCAAAAGTGGATTTGGTCCTATTACACTATCCGACATGATCAATGCACAATGGGGATTGATCCTATGAATAAAATATCGATAATAATAAGAATACTCTTTGCAGTTACATTATTTCAACAACATCATTCGAGAAGGGTACCAACAACATCATCATGCGAGAGAGAGAGGACAACATCATCAATAGCATCAGGTAGGAGGAAAACATCATCAATATCATCTTGGATGGTGTATCTATAAATCATCATAAGTTTTCTTCATCGGGAGCATCGTCATTCTCGAAAGAATGCCATCATCATCTGCATCAATATGTATCGGTATAAAAAATGATACCTCATCACAACACTAGGCTGGCCCATCACAGTACTAGACTGGCTCTATGTCATAGCTGTTAAGCTGGTAGCTCAGTGCAAGTCACATCTTGCTTTACGTCTAACAACTAGGTCAGAAGCAAGGCATACAACATCTTGCTTTACGTCTAACAACTGGGTCAGAAGCAAGGAACACATCATCTTGCTTTACGTCTAACAACTAGGTCAGAAGCAAGGAACACATCATCTTCTTGCTTTACGTCTAACAATGAGGTCAGAGGCAAGGAACACATCATCTTCTTGCTTTACGTCTAACAGCGAGGTCAGAAGCAAGGAATCATTTTTCTTTGCGTCTAACAATGAGGTCAGAAGCAAGGAACACACATCATTTTACTTTACGTCTAACAGCGAGGTCAGAAGCAAGGAACACACACATCATCTTGCTTTATGTCTAACAACGAGGTCAGAAGCAAGGAATCATCTTGCTTTACGTCTAACAGTGAGGTTAGAAGCAAGGAACACACACATCATCTTGCTTTACGTCTAATAGCGAGGTCAGAAGCAAGGAATCATTTTGATATACATCTAACAGTGAGGTCATAAGCAAGGAACACACACATCATCTTTCTTTACGTCTAACAACGAGGTCAGAAGCAAGGAATCATATCTACTCCCCCTTTCAGGGAGGGTCCTTTCGAACTATACCAAGCTTATCTCGAAAGTGTTCAAACTTTACACGAGATAGAGGTTTGGTCAACACATCAACAACCTGTTCATCCATGCTAACATACAGGAGCTTCAAGGCTCCTCTCTGCACCATGTCACTGATGTAATGATAGCGAATCTCTATGTGCTTCGACCTGTCATGAAATACAGGATTCTCTGTCATCTTTATGCAGCTTTGGTTGTCACATAGGATCGTGGTTGCTTCCATCTCTAGGTCGAATATATCGATCAAAAACTTATGAAGCCATATAGCTTCGCAGCTAGCAAAACATGTAGCAATGTACTCTGCTTCCGTTGTGCTAAGAGAAATACTGGATTGCTTCCTACTCTGCCATGAGATCATGGCTGATCCCAAACTGAAACAACATCCATAAGTTATTTTTCTGTCAACAACGCTTCCTGCCCAATCTAAATCAGTGTATCCACTCAATGTGAAATTATGATCTCCGTCATAACTGAGAGCATAATCTATTGTACCCTTAAGTTGCCTCATCACATGTTTTGCAACCACTAGGTGAACATGTTTGGGCTCTACCAGAAACTGACTCAAGGTGTTCACGACAAAACAAATGTCTGGTCTGGTGTTCGTCAGGTACATTAGTGATCCAATAATTTTTCTATATAGTGTGGCATCAATCAAATCTAACAAAGTATTGACCAACAGCTTCAGCTTCGCTTCCATGGGTGTATTCATGGGTTTTGCATTCCAGCATGTCAAATCTCTTTAAGATATCGACCATGTACTTCCCTTGGTTAAGGAATATCCTCTCTAGACTCTGCCATACCTCAAGACCTAAGAAGTAATGCATTAGGCCAAGGTCTTTCATTTCAAATTCTGAGGCAAGTCTCCTTTTACATTCAACGACAAGCTTTTCTTCTCTAGTTAAGAATAAGTCATCCACATATAGCAGTAAGATTACTGGCTCATTATCCATAATTTTGAAGTAGAGATTTGAGTCTGCTTTACTCTTGGTAAATCCTAAGCTCGTCAAGAAACTGTCTATATGGCCATACCAAGCTCTAGGATCTTGCTTCAATTCGTATAAGGCTTTCTTCAATCTGCAGACATGAGACTTCCTGTCTTCAACCTCAAATCCTTAAGGTTGCTCTATATACACTTCCTCTTTGATGACACCATTTAGGAAAGCTGTCTTCATGTCCATATGGTGCAGCTTCCACTTCATCTTAGCTGCAAGAGCTATGATGGTCCTAATCAAAGTGTATCTGGCCACAGGAGAAAATGTCTCTTCATAGTCAATGCCGTCCTTTTGGGAAAATCCACGAGCGACAAATCTTGCTTTATATTTCTCAATACTTCCATCAGCAACATGTTTTATTTTGAAGAGCCATTTTGATGATACCACATCCTTACTTTTTGGTCTGGGAACAATTTCCCATACATTTTTCTTTGTTATGGATTGGTATTCCTCTGTCATGGAATCTTCCCATTTCTTCTTTTGAATGGCTTCTTCAAAGTAGGCAGGCTCCTCATCTAGGAGGTCACACATCATAGCCGTGTAACTGGAGAATGGATTTGGTCTTTTCACCTGTCTCGAGGTTCCTTCTGGAACACCATACTTCTCTCCATCTTGAATAAGCTCTCTTGCCCAAGCAGGATTTCTTTTATGGGAGAAGGTAATTTGAGGAGATTCTTGAACTTCTGTTACATCATGGTCTTCAAGAGTTTCCACATCAGGGGAAGTTACGACTTCCCTCACTGGTTCTGTAGCTTTGGGAACTTCCCTCATAGATTCTGTAATCCCGGGAATTGTTGGTTCCTCTTCATACACTTCTTCAAGCTGGCATCTTATTGATTTCTTAAGTGTTGCTTCTTCATAAAAGGTCACGTCCCTACTGATATCAATGTGGCGATGACCTGGTATATAGATTCTGAAGGCCTTGGAGACCTCACAATATCCCACAAATATTCCCTTCTTTTCGGAGGGTTCCAACTTGTTTCTCTTCTCTTTCGGAATGTGTATGAAGACTGGGCAGCCAAATATTTTGAGATGGCTTACCTCTGGTTTCTTTCCGGTAAACATCTCTTCCGGGGTATTGAACCCAAGTGCGTTATGGGATAATCAGTTCTACACATAAACAACTGCGATTGCTGCTTCTGCCCATAAGCACATAGGAAGATCTTGATCATGGATCATAGTCTTCACAGCTTCCATGATTGTTCTGTTCTTCCTTTCAGCTACACCATTTTGTTGAGGATTATAGGGAGTAGTGAGTTCCCTCTTGATCTCAACATCTCTGTAGAAGTTCACGAACTCTTTTGAGGTATATTCTCCTCCATTATCTGACCTGAGTATCTTAATCTTCCTTTCAGAAAGATTCTCTATCAAGGCTTTGAATTCCTTGAACTTGCTGAATACTTCATCTTTAGATTTCAAGAAATATATCCAGGTCTTGCGAGAATAGTCATCAATAAATGATACATAGTATACATACCCGCTAATGGAGGACAATGGCATTGGGCCACACACGTCTGAATGAATGAGTTCCAGTACTCCTTCTGCTTTGCTGTCCCTCTTTGGAAAAGGGTTCTTGATATTCTTCCCTTGTGCACATCCATTGCATATGCCTTCCTGATCACTCTTGAGTTCTGGTAAACCTGTGACAACTTTGCATATGTATGGTAGTGCCTTGTAGTTGATGTGAGCCAATCTTCTATGCCAAAGTTCGCATGATTTTTCAATGGCATGGGTCATGGTAGTCTCTGGGTGACCCTTTATCTTATATAATCCATTTTCTTCATTTCCAATGACGATTGATTCATTTATGGTTTCTCCTCTAGCCCACATAAGAACTTATCCATCTATAAAGGCAACTCTATAGCCTTTCTTGTCTAAAGATGATATGGAAAGTAAGTTCTTCTTCAAGCCTAGTACATAGAGTACGTCCTTCATCTTTATTGAGTTTTCTGAATCTAGCTTGTAGTTTGATTCTCCCACTCCCTTGATGGGATATTGGTAATCATCTCCAAGTGTTACTTTCTGAGAAAACTTATTTTCTGAAATACAAGAGAGAGTATTTCTCTTACCCTTCATGTGCTTTGATGCACCACTATAAATGAGCCATGTGTCCTCTCCAGGTGTTACTGATCCTGAGAGGGCCAAGATCAAGACATGGTCCTTGATCATCTTCGTAGGTGGCTCTTCATCTTCGACTATGTGGGCATGTTGCCTCTTATGTTTCCTCTTGTATTCTTCTCGTTTGACTGGACAAGAATTCACCTTGTGTCCCATCTTATCACAATGATAGCATTGTATAGATGAGAGATCTCTTTCCTTGCGTTTTTCTTTCTTCTGAAATCTCCTTGGATGAGATTCTTTATTATTGGATTTGTTTGATGGTTGAGGCTCTCTATGAGTCTCCCTTTTGAGGTAGGGTTTCTTCCTTCCTCCTTTGGTGTGGGTGGCTAGGGCTTGATCATCATCCCTAGCTAGTAGTGCTTCACGATTCACTACTCTTGTTTCTTCTTGGATTCATTCTTCCCATAGGATGTCGAACTTCAGTTTCTCCTTTCTGGCACATATCGTCTGGATGAAGGCATCCCAAGGTCTTGTAAGATCATTTAGTGCCGTCATTATGAGTTCGTCTTCGTCTATGGTATCTCTAATAGCTTGTATCTGTTCTTTGAATTCTGAGTTTCTGGAGAAGTATTCCTGAATCCTTTCTCCTTTCTGCATCCTTGTATTCTTTAGTTGAGTTCTAAGATTCATCTTCCGGTTTATGTTCTTTCCTTCATATAGTATGGTCAAGGCATCGAACATTTGTTTTGGGGTCTTCTTGAATGAAACATGAGGGATCAGATGATCTTTGATTGAATCTACAATGATTCTTTTGGCCCTTATTGTGTCCTTTTAATGCTTTGCCTTTTCTGCAGCATCTTCGAGTTCCGGTAATTATTCCTTGACGAATATTTCTAGATCATTCTCTTCAAGAATGAGGCCAATCCTATACTTCCAGGAATGAAAGTTTTCCACTCCTTATAACTTGTCAACAAGCTTAATGCTTCCATACATATTTACGTGGAGCTAGGAAAATGAACGAAAAATGAAAGTGCTCAAAATCAAAATTTGAACTTACCAGGAGATGCGCTTGGATGAGGCGAGCTGCCTGGTGTGCTTGGATCTGAGAAAATCCAAATTTTCCCCTTTCAAATATGATCTACGGATTTCTGGACTAGTGCTTCTGGTACTTTTGGTACTGGTTTTCTGGTACTTCTGGTACTGTTGTGAAACTAGGGTTTCACTTTCCAGGAGATCCAACCACTGAAAATGTGTGATGAAGGTGCCAAAACAATCCTTGGGGGAGGGCACAACTTTCTAGGTGGTTTTGAAGTTGAAAAGATTCACTTTTGAAAAACCCTAATTTGCAGGTACTGCAACAATGTCATTTTTCTCTTGCGAAGTATGCTTCCTTTAGGCTAGCTCTGATACCATGTTAATGTTTATGCCATTATTATAGTTCTTTGCATTTCAATAGATAATAGCAACATAAGAACAAGATCACTGAGAAATACACATTCACAAGAGACACAACATTTATCCTGGGAAACCCTCTAGGGGAAGAAAACCCAACAAAACTTCCTTAATATAAATAGCCAATACAATGCCAAGAGATCTTATGCTAAAACAGAAAGTCCTATCCCAAGATATGTGCCACTCTCTCTCTCTCCTTTGCCGATAACAAATCAGAACTTGTCTCGCAAACTGAGCAAGTGATTTGTGTTCAAATGAGGCGCTAGCCTCCTTTATTTATACAAGTTCTGGCACGTGTGAATTGTCTCTTCACTGGTAGGGCCGACTTCTTAATCTGGGTGGGTAAACCCACCTTTATTATATTTCTGGGTCTTCTTATTAACTACTGGGGCCGACTTCTTATTTTTCCTATTATAATTGTCTGTTGACCAATCCGCAAAAGGGGATTTGGTCCTATTACAATATCCGACATGATCAATCCACAATGGGGATTGATCCTATGAATAAAATATCAATAATAATAAGAATACTCTTTTCAGTTACATTATTTCAACACTCTGCACAAAACAATCGGATTGAATGGGGTAGGAAGCTACATTTATATTTCAACCTTAGAAAATAAATAAGAGATATTGATAGATAACCTTCTTTCCAACAATCCCCCAATCTTGAAATCCTTGATAAAAAATTCAAGTTATGGTAAGAGTGGTAGGTCAGATTGACTAAAGAAGGCTTTTAGTGATGGAAAAGAGACAAGAGACAACACATCTTATTCTTTGATGGGGAATATGTGGGTAACCCAAGGGTAGTAGGTGCGGTTTTGGGGCAAGGAGGGGAGTTCTCATTGACCTCAGAGGAATAGAGGAAAGTGACTTTTCTGGGGATTATGAGAGACCACAAATAATGAGGCAAAATCATATGTAATTTATCAAGGGTTAGTTTGATAAAAATCATAAGGGATAAATCATCTAATGGTTGTAGGGAACTCAAGTCCATTGTGATATTCCTCCTCAACCTCTCAATTATGTTCTCTATTGGGTTAACGAAAATAGTTTAAAGAACCATGGATATAGCATTAAAGTTTGAGACCATATCATTCTTTCATGTGCTCCATTCACATAATAAAAATGCCAATTAGTGGGTAAACATATCAATGTAGTTAAATGTTGGAATGATGAGCACAAGGGGGTGGTGGTGGAGGGTGGTTCCTACCTATGCAATAATCCATTGATGTTTAATTCTTTGGAAAATTTGGTGTTATTGACATAAAAGTGAAAATTCAAGGATGAGCAATGGGATGGGGTGGTAATACCACATTTCAAGATCCTCATTATTTGGGTATATATAATGTTGAGGAGGAGTCTTGTGCCATTAAGGTATATCATTTTTTCAAAGTATGGTTCATGATAGGGAAGGCAATGCATAATGTGCGAGCTAGAAAAAATTTGAAGGAATATGTAGGTTTATGAGGGAGTTTTAGCAAATGCACATTAATAAGTCACTAGAGAAGCTCTAAAATGGAGTGATTGACACACCAATTGGGAACATGAATTAAGGGAGGAAACCAACAAGTAAGTAAGGAATTTGTTGGGAAATGGAAATGCAATATCAAATCATTAGGGAATGGAGAGAGACATGTAGGATTTTATGCAAGACCAATACTTTTTGCATGAGAAGGTAAACAAATATATCAAAAAATTAGTGACCGAGTGGATGATCTTGAAAATACTCAGTCCAATGAAAAAGTTGGTGTTGTGTTCTTTGATCCCATGCCAAATATCACTTACCCCGAAGTTATGGTTAAGCATGAAAACCCAGAGGAGGAATCAACTCCATCAATCATCCCAATGACAAACATCAATGAGAAGAATAGAAATAGCATGGAAGATGAAGACACCTAGGTTTATGAAGAATCTGTATGTGGGCCAACCTTTTCGTTCTCTATTTAATTTGAATGTATTGTAGATTTTTTCTCTTATTAGAAATATTTGTATGAAAATACACTTTTCATTTTTTATATCTAGAAAATAGAGTAGGCACTAGAGTAGACTTTTTTGAACCAAATTTGAAATTTTATTCTCAAGCAAAGACCCTATACTATAATTTTGTATAATGGTGCCAGATAGTTCTATCGTGGCCTCTTTTTAATAAATATATATATGATATTGTTAAATAAAAATGTGCTTCAAGTGATAAGCTAACTCAAAAGGAGTGTTAGTTTTAAGGTTGATTTTGAGGTTTTTCTTGCAACAATACTGATTTTGGAAATGGTTTCAAAAATGTTGTAATTTTAACCTTTAAATTTAAATAAAGGGTGGTATTGGTAGCACCAATTTTCGATTAGGGGGTTGATTTAAGGTTTTGTTTGCTACAATAATGGTTTTGTTAGGTTCCTACCCTAACCTCCCTATTTTAGGCTACCTAGGAGTTAGTTAATTGTTGTATGTGGCCATCCTCTTTGAATGAGGCCCATTGGATAGTAGTGGATAGCTATTTAATGTAAAATGGTCCACTTTATAAGGTACACTAGGTAGTTGGTACCCATTAGTGATGGGACCACAAGTAGTTAGGGTTTTTTCTATTGAAAAACTATTTAAAGAGATAAGAGACCATGGCATGTTGGTCTTGTGTTGTGTATTTGGAGCTCTACTCAATGAAAGGTCACCCCACCTTAAGAGGCAAGTGGACATTATTTTCCTTCTTCACATTATCAATATAAAAGGGCATCTTTACATATTTCATCTTATTGTATCTTGTTTCTAGTTATTTTACAACTATATTCTCTATATACCTGGTTGTATTTCAATTTTCAAGGGTTAAGGAACACTACAAGTGGTATCATAAATCTTTCTCGATCCAACACACCTCCAAATTTTCATAGATTTTTTTTAGGATAGAGACATGTTTCAACATCTTTAAATAACACAACGACCTCTCATTCAATGGGTAAAAATATGGTTGGGGAAGAATACAAGTGGAATCACTTTGTTGGAAACCCTTGTAACCCCTGTTGCTTCCCCTTCGAATAGTATCACATCAGACAACACCTGTATACGAAATTTCACTTCCATGTATATTAGAGTATATTAAAAGTCCCCTAGGTATACCGAAAACCAACTCTAGATCAACTTGTCGACTATATTTTTGCTATAGTAAACCAAGAATAACACTTGGGGAGATCACTCTCTAGAACCTTGGTAGTCGATTCCTACGTCTAAGGGCATGGTTGAGCCTCCTTATTTAGTTCCATAAGAAAATGGATGAGTACTACTGTTGGACCCCACAAGTATATAAGAGAAATATAGCACCTAACACTCCTATGTATCTAGGAACTTGCAAACCCTAGATTCTATACCCAACTAATGAAATTCTGACATCTTTGCATCTAGAAGAAATTTGGAGATTTTGTCACTGCAATAATAATTAGCTAGAAGTAATAATCATATAGGAGTAGTACTCAAAATATTTAAAATATAAGTCAATGTTTTTTCAACACCATTGTGGGAGACCTATCTCAAAATTTACTTAGCATCGTGTTGATCGCTTGGAACTTCCTCTCAAGTAACCCTTTTTTTGTGTGGACCCAATAGTGCAGTGATTCGGGGTATATATAAATAGAATCCTCTCAATCCATTGATCGTAGTGATATAAGTGGAAAATAACACTTCCACAAAATATTGGTTGTACCATGGTTCAGATTCACAACATGGAAGACTTGGAGAACCAACAACAAACCTAACCTACTCAGTGCCAAGATATGGATATCAAGGTTGTTGGCATTGAGGCTATACTCATTGTTATGAATGAAACAATGTAGTCACATAGCACCCTCTTGAAAAGGTTATGTGTCTGCTTGAATCTCAAGGTAACAAATCCACACATTGATCCAACTAAGTATGAATTTACCACCCTCAAAGTGTAGGATACACACATTTTTCAGGATTATCATTGCCCACACTTTCAAGATGACAATTCATGGCACCATTTTGCAAAGGTCAACATGAATAAATTTGATGGATTTGATCCCTCTAGGTGGGTTACCCAAATGGAACATTATTTCTCTCTCCATGGAATTACTAATGACCTACACAAACTAAATGTAGGGGCCTTATGTTTGGATGTTGAATGTTGGTAGTGGTAGAAATGGTATAGGAATACTTATAAAGGATGCATTTCTTAGACTTAGTTTGTGTAAGTACTTTATGCTTGTTTTGAGAGAAACACTCACCATTTGGGATGCTTGAAAAATTACACCAAACCAACATAGTTATGGACTATACTGCTACCTTTGAGAAATATGACATCCACACATAGGGCCAATCTAATTATTTCTTTAAAGAATGTTTCATCAGTGGTCTCAAGGAATTAATTCAAGAATATATAATGATGCAACACCCACACACAAGGTTGGAAGCTTGTGACATAGCTTAAGAATATGAGATAGTGAGCAATGGAAAAACCAAGAGACCTTTATTCACCACTCACCCTAGCCCTCCTATGGAAACTACCCCAAACTCAACCAAATCACATCCACAAGTTATCTCCCAAAGAGATGGTAGAACATTAACACCTCCATCTTTTTAATAATCGTGATGGATGATATTTCAAAGGAAAAAATGTAAAGAACAAAAGTTATTTCAAATGGATGTATAACCACATGACTACTCAGAGGAAATTTGTGTTGAATATACTCTTGAACCAAATTTCGAAGATACCATCCCCTTAAAAAAAGATGAATCCCCTTTGCAAGCTTCTTTCTAGGAACCGCAAGTTTCTCTCCATGCCTTGTCAAGCTTCTCAACACCCCAAACCTTGAAATTGATTGGTTACATCAAGAACCAAAAAGTGATTGTGTTGATTGAAAATGGAAAAAACTAGAATTTTATTCATGGAGAGTTGCATGAGACACCCAATGTTATGTACATCCCATATCTAATTTTAAAATTATGATCACCAATGGTGGTACGATGAATGGTGGGGGGCAATGTGAAAATGAGAAACTACAAATTGGGGGGTATCATCTCAAACCTCACATGTTTTCTATTGAAATGGGTGTTTGTGATATAGTTCTCTAGGTGTAATGGTTACTCACTTTGGGACCTGCCACAATGGATTTCAAATAATTATACACGAGCTTAAAGGGGATGATGTGTAGTTCCCATAAAATTAACACCTCTCATCATATGGAGAAGTTTTTGAGGAAAGGCCACTCATGTGTTATTGCACGATTCAATGACATACAAGTAGTCGACACCAAACCACCATATATTCACCCTGATTTGCAACTGGTTCTCTCTAAGCATCAACGGGTATTCAAAATTCCATAAGGTTTACTACCTTCCTATGGGGAGAATGATATTGGTATTCCCCTCTTCCTAGGTAGTCAACCACCTAATGTGTATCCTTATTGACACCCTTTTGAACAAAAAAATGAAATTGAAAAGATCATTCAAGAATTGTTGGAGGCAGGAGTCATACATCCCAGTACTATGCCTTACTTAACACTAGTGTTCATGGTATTAAAGAAGTGTTAGTGTTTTTAGATCGAACAAGTATTTCTGTCAGGGTGTATACTTGTTGAAATCATCATTAAATGTGTCCTATACTTTTCCTAGAATTCACTTTATTAATTTATTAATAAAGTGAATGTCTTTTTATAAAGTAACTTTTAATTAATAAAGTGACTAAGTTAAAGTCACTTAATTATTTAATTAAAAGAGAGCCATTGATCTCACAATATAATATTGACCATTGAGATTAGGTAAATCGTTGAAGAAAAAAGACAGAGAGGGTAAAGGAAAAGCCACAAGGATTTTTCATTTCACAAGTCATGTGAGGTGAAGAGGAAAAATCAGATCTGAATTTTCATCTTGGCGAGAAAATAAAAATAGCAGACACTTCCCAAGGAAGCTCGCATGATTCTCAAAGAAACATAAAATTTGAGGCAACACGTCTTTTGAGGTAGCACAGTTTTTTAGATAACATGTCTTTTGAGGAAACATGGAAATCAAGAAAGCATGTCTTTTGAGGAAACATTGATTTTGGGGAAGCACATCTTTTGAGGCAACACTGATTTCGAGGAAACACATCTTTCAATGAAACTGCATTTATTGCAATAAGTATAGATACATACATATCTATACGGACAACCTCAGTGATTGGTAGCATGAAAATCGAGGCAACATTCTGTTTCAGGTTTGCAGATTTTGTTTATGGTTTTAATTTCTCAGTCATTTTCCCATTGAAGGGAGATCTTGTATGTTCTAATGTTATTTGTTTAAGAACTGATTTGGAAGAGCAAAAAAAAGATTGTGTACTGTGTGTGATTGATTTTCTCATTTTTTCTGTTGCATGCAAGAGTCAATTATTTCAACAAAGTATTTGGATATGATATGTTTACTTAGTTAGATTATCTAGAGTAAATTAAAAAGAATAAGGTACTTGGCGCATGTGTCCTAATTTACAGGCTCTCAATAAGTTTACCATCATGGAAAAATTTCCTAGCGTAGTTATTTATGACCTCTTGGATGAACTTCATGGCAACAAGTTTTTCACTAAACTTGACCTTTGTTCTGAATTTTCTACCTAGGGAGAAAGAGTTAGTCATCCCTAAGACATATTTTCATACACATGAAGGTCATTATGAGTTTTGAAAGATTTATTTTGGCCTTTACAATGCTCAATCGACCTTCCATAGTCTCATGAATAATATCTTTTATCCATTCCTATGCAATTTTTTGCTAGTATCCATTGACGATATTCTGATCTACAAAAAAACATGGGAATATCAAAGTGTGTTGATAGAGCCTTGAAACTCCTACAAGACCACCGACTATTCATAAAATGCTCCAAATGTGCTTTTAGGGCTTCAAAGGCTGAATACTTGGGTCACATTATAAATCAAGAGGGAGTACGAGTGGATCCCAAGAAATTCACAACTATACAAGATTGGCCCCATACTAAATCCTTGAAGAGATTGCATGGATTCTTAGGACTTATAGGCTACTACAAGAAATTTGTGAAAAATTATGAAAAAGCTACTCCCTTAACATCGCTACTAAAAAATAATTCCTTTGTTTGGAATGAGACTACTAAAAAAACCTTATTAGCTTTAAAGGATGCCATGTGCACGGCTCAAGTATTAATAGAATCATATTTTACTAAGAAATTTGTCTTGGTATATGATGCCTTGGGAAGAGGTCTTGGAGTGGTATTGATGCAAGAAGGGTGCCCTTTGGCATTCACTAGTAAACAATTATGCGACCACAATTTGGGTAAATCCACATATGAGAAAGAGATGATGGCCATATTGCATGTAGTAGAGACTTGGCATCCATATATCACAGGGAAATGTTTCCATATCAAGACTGACCATCATAGTTTGAATTACTTTGTCAAGCAAATATTATCGTCACTAGAGAAGCATAAGTGGCTCACTAAAATACTAGGGTATGATTATGAGATTATATGTAAGAAGGGTGAAGACAATGTGGTAGATGATGCCTTATCTTGACAAATTTAGGAGGATGGATCCCTCTTTACCTCATCTTTACCCACTCTAGGTTGTCTTGAGGCAGCCCGTCAAGAATGGTTGGAAAATGGCACTATAATTTAACTCATACATTGGCTTTAAGAAGATCCAAACCCTCTCAAAGGGTATACATGGAAGATAGATACATTTCACTATAAAGGAAATATTGTTCTAGTAAACAATTCTTCCTTAAAACAAAGAATCTTAGATGAATTTCATTCATCACCTGCAATAGGTCACTCTAGATTTCAAAAAACATATAAATGAACTAAGTGCTCATTCTTTTGGGAGGGCATGAAAAGTGACATCCATGATTTTGTGGCAACCTGTGAAACTTTCCAAAGAAACAAGGGGGAGACAATAAAGATACCTGTAACACCTTGTTTTCTCCCAAGACCATAATTATGCGCAAAATTTATATGTTAACAATATGAGGCATGCAACTGTTTTTTGATTTAATATAAACACCAAACTGCTGACTGAGAGGAAATATCCTTGATAAGTACTAGTCATGATACACTAGAGGAAATTTATGAAGTAGAGGACTGATGAGATGGTTGAGTGAAATGGAGATGAGATGCATCAGTGAAGAAAATAGGAAGCTTGCACAACAAGCTAATATATGCTTACAAACATGATTATTTCACTCACCAACACACTAGACTGATGGAGGAGATCACGTGAACATTAAATATAAGGTCATAGAGGTGTTTGGGTAGTGATTACTATATCATTAAGTCCATGCATAGAAATAATGTCCAATTGAATGATTGACGGGAACATACCACAAAATGCCCCTTTAGATTGAAAAAGGGAGGGCTGCAGGTTACGTCTACAAGACACTACAAAGATCCCGAGGGGATGCAGAAGAAAACCAGAGAAGGAAAAACGCAACATGAAAAGGATGAGAGCATATGGAAATTTTTTTTTTAGATGCGCGGAGAAGAGTAAGGAAAAAATGAGAGAGAGACCCTGAAAAACAAAGACAAAACCGAGGGACTAAAGAAGGAAAAAGAAGATTGAGAAGAGAAAAAGGGCTCAGAGATGAGAAACAGAGTGCAAAAGCGTGGAAGTTTTTATTGAGAAAGAAAATGATATCTTTCTGGAAGAAAATATGAAGCTTTTCCAAGTTCAAGTTGATGATCACCCTGAACAAAGATGACCGATATTCCCGAACTGGAGAAATAGTGAGTTGTAACTTGGTGCTTACTGGATATATACCACCACTGGTAAGGGGAGTTCACCGAGGGACTGTTAAGCAGAGAAGGGACTCCCTTGTGAAGAGGAAATCTAGTTGAGAGACCACCTAATAAACCTGCAGAAACTCAAACCTCAATGGGAAGTGAAAACTTTTGTTGTGTCATAGGAATAAGGAGAGTAACCTTCTATGATCATCACAGACTTTGGAACCCTGTTGAGTCAATTTCCTTGGTAGTATCATGGATTGGCACAGGGGTGGCGTGTTGTAGGAGGTGACTCTACAACAAGGCCTAAGGTTGGGAGGAAAGACATCCTCTCTCATTTAGTTGGATTGGATAATTTCCTTATCATATAAGTGTTCATTTGTACTGAACAAACTATGAATGATTTATGTGGATGCTTATGAATAGAACAATTGTGTGTTAGTACATATGAATGTTTAAATCCAAGAGACTATTTGTATACTTAACCTATGACTCGAATGTGGTAATATGATATATGTTGTGATGTGTACTAATGCTTGGTTAGATCGTAAAAATGAATGAATATAAACTGCTACCTGCTTAGATACCCTACATGTTCCCCATGTGGAGAGCCTGCAACTCATGCAAGGCCTTAGCCTTAAGTTTGATAATTTATAAAGGCTTCACAATCATCTTGAATCCTCAAAATTCAGAAACCGAAGTCTTGCAGGACTCGAAAAATGGATAAGTCCTTAGAGCGGACAATTATGACTCTGCAAACCTTGTATTGGTCAGCGAAGAACCAAAACCATTGATCTGAAGATATCTTGACCGTTAATCAGTGGGAAGTCAGAGTTACTGTGTCAGAGAAATCCCTCAGATGTTGTGGGAAGGAATCCAAAACAAACCTTTCGGAGTGAAACCTTCGGAAGGAAATCTCATGTATCGTGAGAATAGCTCTGAAGAAAAGACACCAAAGTTAGGCCAGTTGAACCATAGATATATAGAAGCAGGAGGGATGAATTTCCCAATCATTGATCATTACGGGCATTACGGGTCCCACTAGTAATTCATAAGGGTTAGATCTGATGGGGAACATCAATGCGAAGACGTGTGTCAATAGTTGATTAAGTGAATGGATTGAGTGCGAGTCTAGGTAGCCTAGTGTTGTCTATTTTCAGAGCAAGATTTAGAAAATTTTAGAGTAATCCTACGATGGCTTAGGAGTGCAAGTCCGATATAGGGAATATCTCAATCGTAGGTCAGTGAACCAAGTGACAACATGATATCCATTGATCTGTCGTGAGTCTTGTCTAAGTCAACATAATGCAGTTATAATGTCATGGATGGCATGACATGCAAACGGAGCATCCAATGTGAGTTTAGAGTAACATGTGTCACTTAACCATAAGTGGTTGAGTTGATTGGGGTCAACTAGGTGGGAAAACCTTAGGCCCCGAATCAATCTCAACCTTGTATAGGGAGATTGACACTTATGCTTACGACCGTCCATCAAGGAGAGGGGTATATTCCTCGATACCTTGATTTCAGAGTAGGGAAATTGCTCGAGCCATTCTAGCTTCGAACGGATGGCATCAAAAGAGAATATCCTTCGATACCATATCCATCAGAGGTGAGTGGTGAGAGTACCAACAAAGAGTCCGAGCGATAGCACCGATGGTCCTGCATGGAGCAGAACCTCCTCGTGGCAGAATTGATAGGAGCCACGTAGGTGCAACATAGTATTCATGTCATATGGAGAGTGTTCCAAGGTGTCACATGGATGCCACATGTCAGTAGTATATAGGTCTAAGACCAAAGAACCTTGGAAAGGCCATACATTTTGATTTAGAGCTCAGTTTTGAGCGAAATTGCCACCGTTGGAAAGCTCTCAATGAGTAGAGGACAATGAAGCTGGAAGACATAAGATTGGAATAGTTGAGAAAAGAGATAATTCTAATACCCCATCCCTTAAAAGGATACTTAGGGGTTGGGTGTGTTACATAGTGGCATCAACGAATAGTTCAAACCCTAGGCTCGAATGGGTCACTAAAACTGCTTAAGGTTGCTTACAAAATATTTAAGTTGTCTGGAATGCATGAGTCAAAATATTGACATGAAATGATAATGATGATTGTTGCTTCAAAACATAGGATGAATTGAAAAATCTCACATAAGTGAATGGTAAATCATAGTATGGATGACCTCTCGCACCTCATAGATGAAGAATCAGACGATCAGAGGGATAGGGAAACCCTCCAGATTTGATGGTTACTGTGAGGAGTCTGAAGAAGGATAATGAGATCTTATGAGAGGCCATGATGAACAAGAAGAATTGAATGCAGTTCTACTGTAGAGTCTGTCCAAAATTAAAAAATGTTTGCAGCAAGGTCCTAGCAATATAGATCTACAATAGTCGGAGAGGTTGAAAACCCCTTCAGATTCTCGAAAGAATGGAACAACTCACAACGTTGTGAGAAAGAGTTCTTCCAAAATAAATCATCAAGGAAATAAGAGAGGTGGATCGAGTGGAGGGATTTCCATAGAGTCCTTTGGTCGGAAGACTAATTCAGCAAGACAATCCAATAGTGGCACATAATCCAATATTTCTAAGAGGATAAAGAAGAAGAAATCTCAGAGTTTTTTGAATGAAGAATTCAAGAAGGCTAAGCCACCTACCTATGTTGGTGAAATAAAGAAAGGAGAGGAAGCCAAAGCATGTATATTTAACTTGAAAAAGTACTTTTGAGTACATAAGTACTCAGACAATACCAAGGCAAGGATTTCCATGTTTAACCCAAATGGAGGGGCTTCCATTTGGTGGTAAGACATCAAAGAAATTAAAAGGATAAGGGAAAGAAAATTAAGTGAATAGATTGAGCATGAGTCTAGCTGGCCTAGCATTGTCCATTTCCAGAGCATGACTTAGACAGATTCAAAGTAATCCTCCGATGGCTTAGGAGTGCATGTCTGATAGAGGGAATATCTCGACCATAGGTCGGTGAATGGAGAGATGACACGATATCCATCTATATGCTGTGAGTTCCGTATAAGTCAATAGAATGCAGTTATAACATCATGGCTGACATGTCATGCCAACAAAGTAGCCAGAGGGAGTTTAGAGTGACAAGTGTCACTTACCCATAAGCGGATGAGTTGAGTGGTTTCAACCAAGTGGGAGAACCTTAGGCCCCAAATCAATCTCAACTGTTTATAGGGATATTGAAACTTATGCTTACAATCGTCCATCAAGAAGAGGGGTATATTCCTCAATACCTTGATTTCAGAGCAATGAAACTGCTCGAGCCGTTCTAGCTCCGAACAAATGACATCAAAAGGGAATATCATTCAATACCATATCTGTCAGAGGTGAGTGGTGAGATTACTAATAAAGAGTCTGGGTGATATCATCGATGGTTCTGCGTGGAGTGGAACCACCTCATGGAAGAATTTACAAGCACCACAAAGGTGCAACGTAGTCATCATGTCAGATGGTGAGTGTGCCAAGGTGTCACGTGGACACCATGTGCTATCAGTATATAGGTCTAAGACCAAAGAACCTTGGAAAGGCCATAACTTTTGATATAGAGCTCAATTTTGAGTGAAATTGTCACCGTTGGAAAGCTATCGACGAGTAGAGGATGATGAAGCTGGAATACAGGGGATTGAAATAGTTGAGAAGATCGATAATTATAATACCCCATCCCTTAAAATGATACTTAGTGGTTGGGTGTGTTACAATACCACTGGCATTGCAACCACTATTGATCCCAACATACATATGGGTTGACATTGGTATGGATTTTATAGTGGGAATTTTGAGGGTGGGAAAAAATTCCATGATCATGATGGTAGTCAACTGTCTCTCCAAATATACTCATTTTTTTCCCCAACCACATCCATTTACCCCCTCCTTAGTTTCTCAAGTTTTCTTGGATAGTATTTTTAAGTTACATGGCATGCCCACTTCCATTATCTCAAATTGAGACCCTACCTTCACTAGCAAATTTTGACAATATTTTTTTAAACTATAGGGTACCCAGCTAAACATGAGCTCTACATATCACCCCCAAATAGATGGTCAAACTGAAGTTATCAACAAGTTCCTAGAAATTTATTTGAGATATTTTGCCTTTGAAAAACCACACCCATGGACAATGTATTCCCCTTGTATAATGGTAGTAAAATACCTCTTATCATGGAGCTACCAAAATGATCCCATATAAAATGGTTTATGCCAAAAAAACATTGTCATTTATTTCATATTTACCAAGAGTTACCAAGGTCCAAGCAGTGGATCACAAACTCCACAATCAAGAAGCCATTATCCACATACTAATGAACAATTTAGTTATGGATAAAAATAGAATGAAGCAACAAGCAAAACAATATCACTCCAAATGCTCTTTTGTAGTAGGGGATCATGTGTTTCTTTTCCTTCAACCCTATAAACAAACATCACTCAAAGAAAAAACACCTCATAAATTAGCACCAAAGTTCTATGGAACCTATGAGATCATCCAACACAATGGACAAGGGGGACACAAACTAGCTCTCCCATCCAACTCTGAGATTCATCCAATATTTCACGTGTTTTTTTCTAAAGAAGGTTATGGGATAGAAGTGCAAGTGAAAACCATTTTACCGAAACTTGATGAAGAAGGCTCCATTTGGCTTCATCCAGAAGTAGTATTGGATGATAGAGAGAATCAATTATACCAACACACAATCACTGAAATATTGATCCAATGGAAATACATTCCACTTGAAGTTGCCACATGGGAACCAAAACCATGATCCTACAATAATTTCCTCATCTTCAACCTTGAGGAAAACACTACTTTCAAAAGATGGAGGGAATGTTAGGTTCATACCCTAAACTCCCTACCTTAAGCTACCTAGGAGCTAGTTAATTGTTGTGTGTG
>ML821607.1:37218-52378 GCA_009831015.1 Picea engelmannii
AAGTAGCAATTTAAGTTCCTTACTTCAAGCATTAAGTATACCATGCAATTTCATAATCTTGTATGAGCAAATAAAACCATACACAAACCATTCAATAGATGACAAAAAATGCAGATTTTACTTACTTGCACCAAGAATAATCAGGAGAATACCATGCAAGATCACCATAAAAACTTCCAAGATTGATCCAAGTTGCAAAAAATAGCCTTATACAAGAGTGCGCCTCACAATTTCAGCCAATAACCCTCACTAGGGCGCAAATTTCAGACCTCTTGTCTTGTATGCCAATTTGTGATGTGTAAAATGAGAGTACTTTATGTTTATTTATACAAAACTTTGACCTTTAATTAATTTTAGGTCAAAAATAAAGCTGACTTGGGCAATTTACAATAAAATTTAAGTTTGGCATAATTAAAATTAATTTGCATCTAAAGACACGTCCAAGGGTGACATCATGCCCTTCTAGGATGACGTTGAGGCCTAAAGGTGGAACATTGAGCTAAAAATGTAGGGCGCTTGGCCTCTAGAGGCCCCAGATGATGCCTACACGTGCCACTAGGCTCATGAAAGCCTCCAAAATGAAAAACCTAGCTCTGGATGACGTCTAGGGTCATGATGGTGACGTCCAAGGCCTTCAAGGGCCAACGCCCATGTGGAAGAGCAAGGTCTCCCTGGGTCTAGGTCTGCTAGGGTGCCTCCAAATGCAACGTCTTTCTTTTTCTTGGTGCAAATCTTGAATTTCTTCTTACCCCTAGCTGGGGTTGCACCATCCATCTGTGGGATTTAAGCCCTCATTAAGGTCCGAGCTAATCATTCCCTCATGTGTACTTGTCCACTGGGAAAGGTCCTGCAGCAACAAGAAGCACCCCTTCCAGGGGTTCATAAGTCACAGGGATCATAGCATGTAAATCACATCCAATAATTAAATTACCCAACCATGTGCATCAAACCCCCTTTAACCTAGACAAATGCTCAAAGACGTTATGCAACTTGACAAGTTAGGTTTGGAAAAGGTCTCAGGGTTTCCTATTTGGCTAACCTCTCTTAAGTTTGGGGTGTTTCCCAGGTGGGATCTAATCCAAGTCATGTAAGTGTATGAGGTGGCATGGGGTAAGTGTTTAGGCATGGGGTGCATGTAATAACAGGGAAATGTAAAGTCTTACATGTGGGTGCCTTTGTAGAGGGCGAGCTACACCTTGTCATAAATGCAATTGTTTTCTAGCCCATTCATTGCCTTTTTATTTTTAGCTTTATTTCTTTTGGTCTTTTGCTTTTGCGCTTCAAGGAAATAGTTGAGGGCCACTGTCGTGGCTTGATGACCAGAGGTGAGAACGTTATCCACAAACTTTTCACAGAAATTGGAAGGTGGGCTTGTGACGAGACCCCCTTTCTCTTGGCTATGCCACCAAGAGCCACTACCCTGGTTTTGTGACCAGATAGGTGGTAATGTCATACTGCTACATACCTATGGTCATAATAGGCTGGCTACCGGCTTGTGATGAGACCTCCTATCCATGAACTAGTACCTTGAGTGTTTATGTATCTTATGGGTCCCCTTTTCTTACTGAGAAGCTTTTCATTGCTTTCTCGGGGATCCTTGGGCGAAACATCTCAAGGGTTTCAATATTGACTTTTAACTCTTGCCAACTACTTTTATTGTTTGGGCCTTTAGCCCCTTCTTCCCACAAGGTAAGGTACAACCCTTCCTAGTGGCCAATCCCAATGCCCAAACAAGGATAGGGGAGATGAAAGGAATAAAGATGGAAAATGGTAAGTATGGAGGGGATGAACAATGACTTTTCACAGACCCACCCAGTAGCAACCCATCCTAAAGGGAAATCAACTTACTAGGGCACCATGTTACCCTTCCAGGTATGAACGAGGAAAAGAGCATACTTTCAAAGAAAACTTCATGAAATGAAGAAGGATTCAATACAACATATTCAAGTGCTTCAAAAATCAGAGTGATACATACCATGTTACCTGGACTCATTACCTCATGGAGCAAGACCCACTGCTACTTCAAGACCAGGCTGGTGGGATGGATACTGCGGTTGGTGATAAATGGACTACACTGAAGAAAAGAGGGGCTCTCCGGGGCCATGCTCAAGTCGTCTGGCTCTCGGTACTCCATGTCTAGGACCTGTGGGCCTCGAGATGTGATCTCTTTAGTTATCCCTAGTCTAGGGGATAACAGGCCTCACATAAGAATATTGTTGCCAAAGCGAAGAGAATCCTTTGGGTTCAATGAAGGGCTATTTGATCCCTCAAATCGCGGGGAAGTTGATTGGTGAGATATATCCACTGTTGATCACTCTATAATAGAGTAGGAATGCGTCCTAGAAGTTGCTTATGAAGAATCAACTCACTCGTACAAACATGTGTGACACAGACAAAATTTGGTTATTTGATGAAGATTACCTAGATCAAATATCAGTGCATGGCCATCGAGATGAAAGCCGAGAATGAGTTGTTGTCTATCGCAATGAATGGATTATCAGGGCCTTGACAATCCTTTGTGTAGAATGTCTGTGGCCGTGAGCACAACTCTTGGATGCTTTCATCCAAGAGGAGACAAGGAGAGTAGCAATTGTAGCTATAAATAATCAGATCTTGAACCACGCTTTCATCGGTAAGGTGAGGAAATAAGGAAAGAAGGGAGGACCCGAGAAGGGTAACAAGGAACATTCATGTTCATTAGAGCATGGGAAGAAAATCTTGAGTCACGTGAATTGTTTCAAGGGCCATAAGATGGGCCACTATGCTTCTTAGTGTCTCGAGAAGAAGAAGGTAAAGAACAAATAGCAGAAGCAGTTTTCAAAAAGTGCGGAAGCTTCTGGAGTGGATCAGTTGGCATCCAAAGTTGAGACCACCTTTTACATGGTATTGTGCCTTTCCACTAACACCATCTCTAGTGTAGGGTGGTATGCATGCATTGAAGCATCCAGGCACACGACATTCAACAGGAAGGATTTCAACAAACTTCAAGAACAAGAAGCTGACATACAAGCAAAATTGTGTGATGATGCTACATATCTAGTTACCAGCATGGATCTGTCTCTATTCGTATGCTAGCAGGTGATGTTCTTGAGTTGTATGATGTCTTCTCTTCCTTTATCTCCCCTCTCAAAAGCAATTCCCTCTTTGGTATTACTATCATGTTGGATTCCATACTATGTCTACCTGCTGATTCCTAGTTTTGTCTAATGGCTTATGTCTTTCCCTTGCTTCCCCCATATGCCTTTCTTGTTCCCTACATTCATCCAACCACTCTTCCTACATTCTTTATTCAGTTCTTCCCTTGCTGCTCATCCCCATCCTTCTTTTCCTGCACTCCTTGGGTCTTATCTGCATTCTCTTCTTTATTCAAGGAACAATCCTTGGTTTAATAATTTGGAGAAAAAGCAAGCAAGCAAGCATTATGGAATTTGAGATAGATTATCTCTTGAACTTGGACTCATCCTGGAAGTTCTGGATGAATTTTGAAAGGGAGGTTCCTTGTTGGATCAACTTCAAAACACACCCAAGCATTTGGCGTAATGGACCTTCTCTCTCTCATGTCCCCAAACAACACTACCAAGTTCCATCACTATTTTGTCCAAACATGCTTGACAATGTTCCAGGAATTCATAGAAACTCAATCCAAAGGTGACCCCAGTCTTGGGATGCATATTTTGGAGAGAAATCATCCCTTTAAAATCGTGGATAGGTTGTGCCCCTGTAACCCCAGTAATTACCCAGGTTCCCATTCAACAATACACCCTGAGCTTCTTCTTAGAGCCAAAAACCGTGAAAAAAAATATTTCCTTTTTTGAGTCCCCATGAGGACTTGACATGCCATATGCCTGATTCCCAGTTTTCTACGTACAATTTGTAGATATCTTTGTCCAATGGCATTGTTATCCCCTAGCCTAGGGATAACTAAGGAGATTATGTCTCGAGGCCCACAGGTCCTACACATGGAGTACCGAGAGCCAGATCGACTTGAGCATGGCTCTGCAGGGCCCATCCTTTCATTCTTCAGTGCCTCCACTTTGTCAGCAACAACATCATCCATCACCTTGGCCTGGTTCTGCAATAGAAATGGATCTTGCTCCATGAGGTAACGAGTTCGGGTGTCATGGTATGTGTCACTTTGATCCTCAAAACCTTTGAATATGTGCATTTAATTCTTTTTGCTTCTAACGTGTGCTTGGACCTTATGCTTTTCAACTTGACCATACCTGGGGGGAATGACGGGATGCCCTAGTAAGCTGGTACCCATAGGGTTTGAGTTGCCACTAGGGGGATTCATGAAAGGCCATCGTTCGCTCCCACCATACTTACCATTTTTCATCTTTTTCCTGCTCATCCATCCCATTACACTGGTCCAGGCATTGGGTTGGCCAAATATGTGAGGGTTGTACCTTACCTTGTGGCAAGAAGGGGCTAACGGCCTAGAGGGTAAAAGTAGTTGGCAAAAGATAAAAGCCAAAAGAATGAAACCTTGAGATGCTTCGCCCAAAGATCCCCAAGAAAGTAAAAAAAAGTTTTTCAGCAAAAAACAAAGGGACCCATAAAAAATAATAAAACAAGACCTAGTTAGAGGATAGTGGGTCTCATCACTAGCCAACCTATTAGGTCCATGGGCATGTAGCGGTATGACACTATCGACAACTGGTCACCATGCTAGGGTAGTGGCTCTTGGTGGCATAGCCAAGAGAAAGGGGGTCTCATCACGAGCCAACCTTCTCATTTCCGTGAAATGCTTGTGGGTAACATTGCCACCAATGGTCACCACGCCAAGGCAGTGTCCCCTAACTAGCCTCTTGAAAGAAAAAGCAATAAGAATAAAAGATAAAAGGCATGAATAGGCTTGGAAACTTTTGCATCCATGACAAGGTGCAACTCACCCTCTTCAGAGGCACCCAGAGGTAAGCCATACATTTCCCTGCTATCACTGCACCCCTTGCCTAGACATCCCTTACCACCTCATCCACTCACATGCCCCAGATTTGACTTCTCCCAGAAACTTCTCACATCTAATGAGCATTAGCCCAATAGGACGTCTTAGCGTCCCCTCCAAACTTGGCTTGCAGATTAGCATAATGTCTTTGAGCACTTGTCCGGGTAAAGGGTGTTTCATGCACATGTTTAATAACTTGATGATTAGATGTGATTGACATTGCTATGATCCCTGTGACTTATGAGCCCATGGAGGGCGTATTTGTTGTTGTTGTAAGGCCACATCGATGGACAGGTACATGATGGACAGGTACACATGGGGAGCTGATTAGTTCGGACCACCATGGGGCTAAAATCCCACCAGATGAATACTGAGACCCCAACAGGGGGCAGAGATAGATCAGAGGATTGCACTAGAGAGAGAGGAGGATGTTTCACCAGAGGCAGCCTGGCAGGCCTGGACCCAGGGGGTTGTGCCCTTTTCACCATGATGTAGGCCTTGGAAGGCCCATGATGTCACCCAGGTCACCCATGATGTCATCTAGCATTTTGGGATGTTTTGGAGACAGTTGTGTGCCAAGTGGCACGTGTGGGAGGTTCCAGGAGGTCAACGTTGCCCAAAAAGGGCCTAACATCACCCTAAAAGGGCATGACGTCACCTTAGCAGCTTGTTTTAGGGTTTGATTATGGCATTTAATGTAAAAACTGGATATTATTTGTAATTGGCCATGTCGGCCTTTTTGACCTAATTCTAGTCATTAGTATTGTATAAATAGGGGGGAAATCCTCCTTATTTTTCATCATCTTTCACTCACACTTGTGAGGTCTGAAATTTGTGCCCTACTTAGGGTTTTATGACTGAAATTTAGTGCGCACTTGTTGGAGGAGCCTAAATTTGTTTTTTTTTTTCACATTTTCTTGGTGGAAAGTCTTCAACTAGGGCATATGCTAGATTATTCTTGGTGAATGTAAGTGAAATTCTGCAATTCTTCTTTCCTTTGATTGGTTATAGTATCTTTCCTTTGCATTTTAATAAGATTATGAAATTGCTAGCTTAAAACCCTAGGAGATTAAGCACATGTTATTGTCCTTATCTCAATAGCTATTCACCTACTAGATTTTGCCAAGAAGCCGTTTTTCTTGAAGCCTTTGCTAAGGGCCTTTCCATTACAACACCCTATCACTTATTGCTTCATCATAGCCGTCATTTGCTTCATCTTTGAGTTAAAGAGGGAGGAAAATCTACTAAGGCCTAGGGTTACCTACACCTTAGTAGTCATTTTCCCCTAGGGTTTGGTGGTTGTAGCCTTGGCTTACCAACACTTCAATTATCAACCCCTCTCGTCTTTGGCTCTCCTATTATCGTCTCTTACCTTCAACATTTGCTACCACTTTATTGACTCCATTTTCCCTAAGAAAACACTAGTCTAAGTCCTCACTAAGAGTAATTGATCAACACAACCTTCAAAACCTACTCTTTGAACAACCTACTAACACTTTCTAACCCTAGAATAGCTTGACCTACTAACAACATTACTGTTGTTACTAAAGTAAGCTACAATCATTAGATGTGTTGATTTTTCATAAGCATTAGGTTAAGCATGAAGTTCATTCCATTTTATCATTTAACCATAACCATAAATGCTGTAGCAACCAAGATCACAAGAAGAAGCACCATGCACATGAACACAAAATGTATCCTGGGAAACTCTTCTCAACAAGAAAAGAAAACCCAGCCAAATCCTTTGCTATAATCTTCAAGAGAAAGACCTTTACCACCAAGAAAGACCTAGCACACAAGAGGGTGCTCAAACCCTAGAACTCTAGTGCCCAAGAGAAGTGCGCACCTTTTGCCAAAGAAGTGTACTTGCTGAAATTTCCAAACTCACAAGAATGATATAATTCCACAATGGGGAATTTCCCTTTACTTATATTGGACTTGTCCTATCATCTGAAGTGTCTATTGGCTCAACAGGGCCGACCTCTCTAAGACTTATTATTATTATAATAATTAATATTAATATTAATTATCTTTTACAATTATTATTAAACATATTAAGGTGGGGCTGACCTGTACCCTTTACATAACAATTAGGGTTATAGGTAGGTTTGACTCTTGAACAGTATATAGCAAAGGATTTGATACACCCTTAGTCACCTCGTTCATGTTCATGTTCGAATTCGACACCAATGAAATTCGGTAAAAATTCGCATTAATATTTTTTTTAATAAAGTTCGGCATTAAATTCGAATGTATAGAATAATAATAAATTAAAAAAATAGAATAATAATAAGTATATTAAATTAGACAATTATATAACATATTATTTATATTATATAAATTATAATCTATACAATATATATAGTATAACTATATAAATTATAATATATTATAACCTATATTATATATATTATTCGAGATTCAAGCGAATGTTTATTATTAATAAATTATTCGTGTGGGCAGGCCTGCAATACAATTCATATGTTCCGCATAATATTATTATAACCTATATTATTAATACAATTCGTTGAATATTATAATGTATATTATATACATTGGTGTAGCCGTAGGCCCGTAGCGGAGAGTCCCGTAGGCCCGTAGCGGAGAGTCTCGTAGGCCCGTAGGCCGTAGCGGAGAGTCTCGTAGGCCCGTAGCGGAGAGTCTCGTAGGCCCGTAGGCCGTAGAGGAGAGTCCCATAGCCCTAGCTCGTAGCCGTGCGTAGCCCGAGACTGGTAGCTCGTAGCCGTCACTGGTTAGTGGTAGCCCGAGACTRGTAGCTAGTAGCTAATTTCAACGAATTTATTCGAAATCACTTGAAGTTCGACGAATTTCGAATTTGAAGGTTCAAATTCGCCGAACCCGGTGACTAAGGATACACCCACTAGTGCTCATCCACTAGGGGCACATCCATAGGGATGTCATAGCTCTGATTCACTACATTACGCAGAAGAACTAGATCTTCAGACGTTCACCGATACTCATCCATAGACACGCCCACTTTACAGATCTGGAGTCTTCTCGTCAACTCTGCTGCTCAGGGGAGGCTAATGCATCATCTTCATTTCTGTTCTCATGACGATGCACCCAACACTTTGGGATTTCACACGTTCACCTTGTGCTCAGCCATAGACACGTCCTAACTCAACAGATCGCCTTTCCCACTGGATAATCATCTGGAGTTCTTCTCAACTCTCTGAATGGAGGAGGTCATCTCTACATTCCCAACTCTGTCTCAGGCAGGAACCATGTACCCTTCTTAGGGGCTTTCTCTCAAGTTTGTAAGCTGAGAGAAAGACTTCACATAGCAACAATGATCTACACCTCACAGGTTTGTAAGCTGGAGAATGTCTCACATAACTGCAATCATCAACAAGATGCAGCATTAAAAGCTCAAAAAGTCGATTGTAAAGGATGAATTATACTTTGTCTTATGTGCTTCTGTCAAATGCTAATGTTATGACTTCAATGGTTAATGGTTTTTAGTCATGTTGAAGCTAGTTTCAAGACACTTTATGTGAAGTATTGCTCTATAAACATTGCTGTTATAAGATTTCTGTTTACTTCACCATATTCAGCAGATTGCTTTTATTAAGAAAGTCCATGGTTTTATGAAGTGCTAACCAGCAAGTGCACTTGCAAATATATAGTTTTCTTGTTGCTTTGTTTCGGGCAGGTATACTTCTGAGTCTCTGACATATTATCTCTTCATTGGTTATTAAAACCGGACTTTCTGATCGGTGGTGACTTGTGAGAGGGGACCTTTACCTAGCTACTTTGACTTTGCCTTCTCAAAACCCCAGGTCACCGGGGACGTCTCCCCTGGGCCTACCACCCTAAATAGAAAGGGACATTCTATTGAGGTGACAGTGATAGGATAGTCTCTTGTTATGCCAATTTTCTCTCCTTTAATCTTTTCCTTCTATCAAAGTACAAATTGTGCGATAACAGACACCTTTTGAAGAAATATAGGAAAACAGCTCTTTTTTCAAGCCTTTCCATTGTTGACTTAATGACGGGTCACGGGTTCTACTTGAGATCTATATCAAACACTCGCGGCTCCATTTATTCTGCATTTGAAGGATCTACCTTTTTATCAAGTACAAAATCAGTTTCTTGCTCCATGGTGAACACCCCTTTCTCTCTAGTTGAGTTGTGGGATATTCCACCCTGAAACCTTTTCTTGTGTAGGCACATGCTTTGTTAGGTGAGCAAGTGGCTCAGAATGGGGTTGCTGTCCATCTTCGTCTGTTGCTTTTTGCTGTGTTTGTTTAGCTTCCATTTTCTTTTAAAAGTATTTATTTCCCTTCTGGAATCCTTTTGGGCTTTGACACCTTTTGGCCGTCCCCCTCAATTCCTCCTTTGTAGCCAGTTCATTATTAGCTATGTCGCCAGGTGAGAATCAAAAGATGCCATTACTTAATTCTTGTTCTGGAAAGTCCCCTTGCATGTTGACACAGATGCTACAGTGTACATTGCATATACAGGTTCATGAACATTGAAAAGAGCACTGTCAAAGAAAATTGGCTTCCAAATTGCCAACTGCACTCACAATTTCAAGTATCAGATTAAAATGCGAACCCCCAAAATCTTCAGAAAACGTTATGCACATTCTCACAATAACTTTACCTTCGAAAAAAAATGCAAAATTTTCCAAATCATCAGACTTCATGCACAAGTGCAAGCAGGTGGTGAACAGGTGTGCCCCCAAAAGCATCAGAAAATTGAATGCACAGGCTGACAAAATGATCACCTCTGAATTTTTATTAAACAGTTGGTTGTAAAGCATCATTCGTCATACATTCAGCTATCACTGAACCCAAAATTTTCACCAGTAGTATCTATAATTTTATCTTTTTCAGCAAAAAATGCGGGAGTCATTGAATTCCTCTTGAACTCTACAAGAGAAATTTGCTGAGGCAAGAGGATTGTTCAAACCAATGGCTGAATTTCTGTGTCTATTACTTACTAACAGAAGTGTGTAGACAATCGCCATTACTGAAATCAATTCTAACTCACTAAAGGTTAGAAGTTAAACATGGAGTAAAAAGCGCTGGTAAATGGGGAAGAAAATCTTAGAGCTGAATCACTAGCTTGCTGCAAACTAAATCCTCAACTAATTTGAAAAAATCTTGAGATAAAACACCATATTGTTGTGCAACATGTATTGAGACAAAATCCCTTGCTCAGTATAAAAATTGAGTCAGAAATCCTCAAACCAACATGTGGTTTTTCAGAAATATTTATTTTCTCAGTAGTACTGACAAGATTACTATATTCAGTTTCTCTCCCATGAGGCACTAGCTGATTGTTTGGGTTATAGAGAAGATGATGTTCGATAATTTTTCAAGTTTGTTCAAATGGAAATTCCTCCTGGGATGATTGTCCTTTAAGACTTCTATTTTCAAGTGTATCAACAAGATCCGTCCTTAAAAATTTTCATGACAAATTAAAGCAGCAAATTCATTGCTGTGATTTGGAAAATTGTTTATTTAGTTATTGAGTATATGCATGATTTTTCCATAGGAGGGTGATGATATGATAGAATATGTAAATCGGCTATATATTTACTACATTTATTTTTTAGGGTTTCCTTCATTTGTAGATGATTGAGATGTATCCATTGCCAGAGAATTTGTTTTCAGCTGCATTTCGATTGCATTTTCCATTGGCATATTCCCGAAAACCTTTTGCTATCCAGTCTCAATTGTTCACTATATATTTTCAGTAAAACTAAACAAGCAAAGTGTTTTTTCAGGATATCATACTCTCTATGATTGGTATCGAACTGTTGAGAGCGAGCATTTTCCTGATCCAACTGGATTAAGAACTAGGATGGAGCAGTGGACATTTGGACTATATCCTGCCTGCATCAAGTATTTAATGTCCGCCTTTGATGTTCCTGAGGTAAGCATCATGTCATCTTTATATATGTCGCTGTGCTACTATTTAAAGCAACTTGCAGTTAGCTTTCCAAGAACAAGAGAGGAGTCTGGAAACATGTGTTACAGCCCTATTATTGGTGAAGCGAATAAATCTACCATGCAACTATTGTTCAAAACAAGTTGTGATCCAAGGTGCTGCAAGTATGGCTAACATTAGCATGTTAGGTCTTAGAGAGTGACCGGTTAGAGGGGGCTTCTCCCACTGATCCTCAACAAATGGCTCAATATGAGAAGATTGTTAACGCTAAGAGAATTTTAGACTTCGTGAAGAACCATTTAATTCCTCACATAGCAGAAAACTTGTCTAAGGAGTTGGTCCTACCATCCAAGGTCACAGCAAAGAAACTCTAGATAGAAGACTGGTCAGATAGGTGGGATTTGGTTCAAGAGTCGTCTCTCCATCTAAAGGAGATGCCCCGCTGCCGAGATCTGGAGGAGGTACACTACTTGCTTGTATGGCATTCACTATGTCAGCAACTTTGCACGGGTCTAGCTAGCATTGGTTGAATTGCCCCATGGGGTTTGACTAATCTGGGGGTGGAATGGTACTGCTATCTGACTGCCTCTTGATACCCCTGTCCACTAGGAATGCTGGGAAGAAAAATGTGATCGTCTGAGTAGTATCCAGTTTGGGGGGGTGGTCGAAGGATGAGAGATCTAAATCTGAGGGTTTCCCCCATATTTAAGGCTAGGAACCTTTGATTCGGGTACCCAAGCAAGTAGAGCACCCACCTGCTTAGAACACTTCTCTCTTGTATTTTGACCATTGTAATTATTCTTTTCAAGCCAATTCAAAATTTTATGAGTGTTATTGTTGTCGATCTGTTTGCTGGTTTTGTAATTTCTGTAGGTGTATTTGTCAGATATACTGCTCAATACTTAGCAGATGGATCCCAAATTTAGATATATTGTGTCTCTTTCCTTGATCTATCATTCTACAACTTTTGTCTTTGAAAAGAAGTTTTGATTGGTGTTGTTGCCACCTAATACACACCTCGGGTCAGGTGGAAAAAATATTCAATCCACTAGATGTGTTCTTGGGGGCAAGTCTCGAGTTGAGATGCTGTCATTCGACACTCAACTGCTCTGTCTAGGCCAACTCCTAGTGAAGCCAAGGGGGTGTTGAATTTTAATGCTTAACTCATACACATGTGGTTTATTTCAATTTAGCATGTACTTGAACCCTAAACAATGCAGCAATACCATACACAAGTGTTGCAGTAACCAAGATCACAAGAAGAATAACCATGCACAAGAACACAAGATTTTATCTTGGGAAAACCCTTCTCAATCAAGGGAAAAACCTAGCAATCCTTTGCTATAATACTAAGAGAAGATCCTCCACACACCAAACCCTAGAGCACACAAGAGGGTGCTACTATGACCTTGAAACTTGTGCCCAAGAGAGATGCGCACTTCAGCCGTACAAGTAGGTCTGAAATTATGAGATGACAAGTGAGTGAGTGAGATCCACAATGGGGATCTCCTCCTATGATACAAGACCTGACACAACAATAGGTGTGTCTATTGGCACAATAGGGCCGACCTCTTCAACTGAATAATATAATTAATCATTACACAATATTAATTATCTTTCACATGGTGGGGTCGACTTGTACCCTTCACAATACAATTTAGGGTTACACCAAATCTTACTCTCAAACAATATAGGAAGGGATCCACACATCCTCTAGTGCTCAGCCACTAGGGACACGTCCACCTGTGCTCACCCATAGGGACGTCACTCTCAACAGATCATTCAACTAAGTCCATAGGAGTGCCATCTGGAGAACCATCTCAAGCAGACTCAACTAAGTCCATAGGAGTCTGACATGAGACCATCTCAAGTCGTCTCAACTTAGTCCAGAGGAGAATGACAACAGACCACACGTCAACTCAACTCAGTCCAGAGGAGTATGACATACCCATCACATGGGCTCTCTCACAGATGTCTCATGAAGCTGCAATCATCAACACTCCCTCTCAGCTAGGGAGGCATTCTCCACCAGGCCAAGTCTCTCACGGAAGTACTTGAACTTTGTCCTGGCAAGCAGTTTGGTGAAGATATATGCAACTTGCTCGTGTGTAGAAAGGTACTGCACATGTACTGCTTTCCTCTGCACCATATCTCTGATATAATGGTATTTGATCTCAATGTGTTTCGATTTATCGTGAAATACAGGGTTCTCGGAGAGCTTCACACAACTCGGGTTAACGCAATGGATAACGGTGGAATCCATCTCATGTCCAAATAAGTCTACAAGGAGCTTGTGAAGCCACATTGCTTCGCAAAATTCCACACACAATGCAATATACTCTGCTTCTGCAGTACTCAAAGCCACATAAGTCTGTTTCCTGCTGCACCAGGAAACCATGGCAGATCCCAAAGTGAAACAACAACCGAATGTGCTCTTTCAGTCCAGTGTGCTCCCTGCCCAATCTGCATCGGCATATCTCAGGCCATAATCAACTGTTCCTCGTAGATATCTCAACACATGCTTCACTGCTATCCAGTGTGTCTGTCTCGGCTGACTCATAAACTGGCTGAGTACACTCATTGCATATCATATATCAAGTCTGGTGTTAACCAAATACATCAATGATCCAATCAACTGTCTGTAAAGATGTGGATAAATCTCGCCTGAATCAGAAGAAGCCTCATTCATCTTCTTCAGATTCATCACCTTCGGTGTAGGCATGGACCTGCAGTCTATCATACCGAATTTCTTCAAAATCTCTACTGTGTATTTTCCTTGACTCAGGAAAATCTCATCAGTCCTCTGCCATACTTCTAGTCCCAAGAAGTAGTGCATCAAACCCAGGTCCTTCAACTTGAATTCAGAAGTCAATGCACGCTTGCATTTAACAATAAGACTTTCTGAACCAGCGAGGAATAAGTCATCAATGTATAGGATCAAGATCAGGCACTTGCCACCAACAATGTGATAGTATAGGTTGGGATCAAGAACACACTTACTAAAGCCAAAACTCATCAAGTATCCATCAATCTTCTCATACCAAGCACGAGGTTCCTGCTTCAGTCCATACAGGACTTTCTTCAACCTACATACATGAGACTCCTTTTCATGTGTCACAAATCCATCTGGCTGCTCAATGTAAACTTCTTCCTCAATCTCACCATTGAGAAAGGTCGTCTTTACATCCATCTGATGTAGTTTCCAACCCATGGATTTAGCTAGGGAAATAATCGTACGGATGTAAGTGTATCGAGCAATAGGAGCAAATGTCTCCTCATAATCAATTCCCTCCATCTGAGAGAATCCTCTGGCCACAAATCTCGCTTTGTACTTCTCGACACTTCCATCAGCTGCATGTTTGATCTTATAGATCCACTTGGAAGTCGCTACAGACTTCCTTTTTGGTCTCGGAACTGTTGTTGCCTTATACACACTTGGGAGACGTGGAAGAAATCTTCAATCCATTCGGTGTGTCCTTGGGGGCAAGTGAGAGTTAAGGTGCTGTCACCTAATCCTCAACTCCTCCGTCTAGGCCAACTCTTAGCGAAGCCAAGGGGGGTAGTCCCTAACAAAAATACTAAGGCTTGAACTAAGATAAGTACAAGAAATTAAATCTAGGAGTTTATTATTCATTCAACATTCAACCATAAATTGAAATACACATAAACCAATTATTCATCCACAATATAACATCAAGCATATACTTGCATAAAAGGATACTCAGGTACGTTTGTTAGATGCAAGTAATATTAAAGTTGCTTCAAATAGATATCAAATATAAAATGAAGCTTGTGGCTTTGCTGAGTGTAAAAATTGAGACCAGTGCCTTAAAGGGAATCGTGGGCAATGTAGTTCGTGTGTTTTATTAGGATAAATTGATGTTGAATTAATGAGATGGTTTGGGCCTCCTCCTTATGTATCATTCACCAATTTAAAACTTATCGATCGGGTGTGTCGCAGATCCAATAAGGCGAGTTGCCAGGTGATTTGACACACGACACCCAGGGTAGAGGTCTTAGACAAATGATACCACTTAGAGATTGTCCTAATTAATCTATCAACCACTGACCAACCCAACGTGTATGAAACTTACTTCCAGCAGATCAAGACTATCTCACAACTAGAAGGGTCAGGAACCACACTGAGAGCTGTGGGGAATTTGTTTATTTTAAACAAGAAGTAAATAAATGAAATTGAAATGTTATGCTAATTACTAATCCACACTGACCAGGCCTCTTTCGAGGAGTTGAGGGGATGGTTTATTTGCCAACTTTGAAATTGCAAGAAATAAAACT